>SNQJ01S0086832.1:11304-26793 GCA_010110895.2 Picea sitchensis
GACCTTTTGATTGCCTTAAACATTGTCAATTCATCATTTCTTGTTGCATGTAAGCTAAAGGGTAAAACTGTTGTTTTAATGCAATAACAAAATCATTCCAGGAAGAGATTGTTTTACCACTTTTCTTAAGATCATCTCTAGTTATTCTTTCCCACCATATAAGAGTTGTGCCTCCCATTTTGAGACTTGCTAGTTGGATCTTAGTTTCGTCATCAACAATCTTTTGTATCCTGCAATAGACTTCTAATTGTCTCACCCAATTATCTAGCTTTTCTGCATCTAATTCACCATCATAAGTGGGTAATTGAAACTTTACATCTAACTTTAATAACGGCATATAAGAAGAATGATGAGTTTTTTTCTTATCCTTGGAGGAATGTACACTTGCTTCATTATTAGATGATGAGGATGAAGGAGAAGAAGGTTCTGAAGGTCCACCACCTCCAACTCCTCCTTCTGCTCTTACCGAAGATTCGCCTTCTTCAACTTTTGGATTCCTTCGCTGACCTCTTTCATGGTAAATCTCCTCTACCATGGCTTGCATCAATTTAAAGGCCTCAAAGAAATCATCTTCAGATTCGTAGGGACCCAATTTCTGTGGTGAATACATCTCTTACTTATGCGGTTGCCTTTGAATCTTTGTGTCAAGAGCCTCAAGTTGGCCTTCTCCTCGCTTGAGTTTTGCTCTCGTGAGCATCCAATGCTTGCAATTCCTGTCAAACCTTCACAACCAAATGCTCTGATACCATAAACTTGATCCAAAAAACGAAGGTATTACTGATAAATTGCAAGTTAGTTTAATGTACTTTTTGCATCGGATCGTTAAGAATACAAAATACGTAAACTTGTTATCTTGTTTGCAGAATATCAAATGTAACTTTTACTTGATGCTTATTAATGTATAAAGAGATCAGCCATTAATATACATGTTGCAAATGAAGAGAATAGAACAGAAAAATAGAAAGACAAATAGAGACAAGAGGTTGACAACGGAGTTCACCAATCGTTGGCTACGTCTCTGAGCCCGCTTCCAAGTGGAGGACCTCTTTATTTCTCTTTAAAATGCTCAAAGTTCTCTTACAATGCTCTTTGTTGTTACATTACATGCTTCATGTCTTCTGTACAAGACCTCCTTGCTCAGATTCATTCAAGCACCATCAAAATCCTCTCAACAACATGAGAAAAACGCCTCTCAAAACATGAGAAAAGGCCAAAATTTACAAACTGTCCCTTCAAAACCCTGCATCAAAAAGTCTCCTATAAGCTTCAAAAATCCTGGTTTCTTATAGTTTTCAAGGCTCAGATGAGGAATCCCAACCTCCCTCAAGATCTGGCCTCTTTCTGGGATCAAATCCCCCTTCAAATTGCCTAAATATCCAAAACACCGTGAAATCTGGGCTTTTCTAAAGTTAAAAAACCCATTTTTAACAAAAATACACATAGTAACCCCTTTTGGGTTAGGCGCACCCTTGGCTCCTAGTCATTAGGCATCTACATAGGATCACAAGCTAAAAAGGAGGGCACTTGTCTAGGATAAGCCCCTTTTGGAGCACGCCCCCATGGTCTCATGGGATTCTCCTCAAAACCAGGGCTGAGGTTTATCCATTGGGCACCCCCCTTGTTACTTTATCACCTTTATTTATATTATTTTGTGTTTTAGTGTTACAAGCACCACCAAGGGCGTGTTGGCAAGGGACCTTGTCAAAGGCTTGGGTTGACCCAAGAGGTCATGGGATCAAACCCCATGGACTCCAATAAAACTTTTTCCACCAACCATTAACCAATACCATTGTGCCACGTGGCAGCCCATGACTGGGCCACGTGGCACCCAACCATTTGCCAAACAAATGCCACTTGTCAGTTGTTGGTTGGATCCCTGTCACTAACCAATCACCTTCTGTTGGAATGCCACTTGTTGTCACTTGTATCTGCCATGTCAGCACTGTTGATGTCATGTTGATGTCATCATTTGACTGGCCCTGTTGACTTTTTGTCTGTTTGAGAAAACGGTCGTAGTACGATAACTCTTGCATACAACGTACGTTTGAGAAAGTAAATATATGGCCGGAATCGGGAGAATGAGCCGGACGCAATGGCGTTGGTTTCATCAAATTATGAGAACTTTGATTTTTTAGCATTTTCTGAGCTTGGGGAGCCTCTTGGATCATACTCTAATCACTTAGCATACTTTAACCCATATTAAACTCTTGGGCTAAAGAATTATTCTAACCTAGGGCATTTGACCAATTTTAAACTGTTTGATCAAACTTATTCACTAACCTATCTAACTTGGCTAAGATTAGACTGTTTATCCAAGTTTATTCACTAACCTGTTTGCATAAATTCAAAGGACTTGACCATGATTAGACAGTATGAATCAAGTCATTCTTATTGCATGGTGTTTTATCACTTTTCTTTTCATACCCTCTTTTATTTTTTTCTATTTTTTATTCTTTTTCTTTTGTTTTTCGTTTTCTTTTTTCTTTTTCTGTCTTTTCTTTTTTCTTTTCTTTCTTTTTGTAAATCATTTGCAAAATGGAATATTATTTACAACACAAATGCAACCAGAGGAAAAAATTCTAGTCACCAATTGATCCTATGAAACATAGGGTTATAACAGTTACAATAGAGATTCTTAGTGTGGCGAATTTGTGCATGAGTGTCTTGGTGAGGTGAGTTAAGTTGTGTGACTCTACCCAAGTTGTAAACCAATACATTAGTGCTCATATTGTAATTTTTTAACAATAACAAGACTTAGTTGAGTGTTAGGCATGGTTTATGCCACTCACACTATTTATATGTGTATCTTGTTTGTTTCGCAAGTGTTCTCTTGGTTTCTCATGTTCTTGGATGTATGTTTAAATGACTAAGTGTTAAGTTGCTAACAAGATTGTCTAAGTAAACAAGTGAGTAGCACAAAGTTGGAGTGTGACTCCCCCAGCCTAGAATGGAGTATGGGTATGATCTAGGTGAAGAGGTGTGGTCCAAATGAAGTATTCTTGGTGTTTCCAAGTAGCTAAGTAAGAATCATCATGGTGCCACATGTCCTCAGGAGGTGAATGATCGAAATATCTGAATAGTTATATTGTGGGGGTGTGGTATAACCTCCTTCTTAATATGGCCACATTTTCCATTGGTTTCTCACATTCATTTGCATCCATATTGATCAAACACTTGTCATCCTTTGATTGGTGTTAAATCAACATAGATCTTGGAGAATTAAATTGTCACGAACCTGTAATGAATAACCTAAAACCATTATGGCTTTATATTGGTAGTTTATGGAGGCATCGATGTTGGTATTATGAATTGTTCTTTAGCCTCCATAATTGATATATTCCCTCCACATGTCTTTGACGGTTTTAGAATTATGCAGGTCCATCACTCCATTAAATTTATACACTACGAATGTCGATAATAAATAATAACCATCAACCACAATATCCTCTCCACTATTAGATCTTGGGTCACATCAACTTGGAAAACATGTGCATTTGACACATCAAGGCACATTTTGATTTTTCTTCTTTGACCCATTTTGACTTCCAGCTTCACAACGACCCAGCCAAGAATTTGATTTCCCATACGACATATTTTTTGTTCTAGGATGTATTTTATAGGTATATTCAAATATCAAATGTAGAACACCATGGTCTATTAAAATTTGAAAATGTATAATTACGCATTATATGCACAGATAAATGATCAAACTTTATTTTACCAATATTCCAAATAGAAATCAATGAATCTTTCCTTTACTTTCATGGATTCAAGTGCAAATGAAACAACAAATCAATTGGGCTTTCTAGAAATATATAGCAAATCCATAGCTAAAAATGGAATGGTGAATTGAGTTTCTAAACCTAAGGAGATGAGATCGAGAAAGAAATATATGACATCTACGTAGGGATATCCTTTCTTTCAATGAAGGGATCACCCTAGTTCGTTATTTTTGTTAAAGTAAAGTAAAGGGGTTTGGATCTGGATCTGGAGAGACTAACAAGTTCTCTTTTTATCAAAAGGTTTATTTCATGGGGATTTGTTATATTTTGTATAGAGTAGAGAAATATAAATATATATATATATATATATATATATATATATATATATATATATATATATATATATATATATATATATATATATATATATATATATATATATATATATTTAGTTCCTCTCAAATATTTTTCACTTTAATGATTAAAGTTACAAATTAGTGTTCACTCTCCAAAATATTTTTTCACTTTGTAATTAATTGTTAAAGTTACAAGTAGAATTGTTATACGATACTTGTATTTAAATTCAATTTTTGTTTGTTTCTCTACTTTCCAACTGTGGTTACTTATGTCT
Organism: Picea sitchensis; assembly: GCA_010110895.2. NCBI lineage: Eukaryota > Viridiplantae > Streptophyta > Pinopsida > Pinales > Pinaceae > Picea > Picea sitchensis. The sequence goes on from SNQJ01S0086832.1 coordinate 15,658, forward strand.
AAGTTGGAATTTTAATTTGAAAACTATTCATGGGAGATTGTATTGACAATTTTGACCTTTTGAAAATAACATATCTCTTTGGTCATGACTCACACTGATGATGTATGGGAAAATGAAAATAATGCAAACTACTCAAATGAGCTCATCTTGAATGAAAATTCGGGTGGATGTTGTTGGACCTGCAATGGTTGATCGCCATATTTCACGAGAAAAATTGTATTGAAAATTTTAAGAAAAAATGATGATGGATACATGACCATGTGAACACAATGCAAACAAATCAATTGAGCTCATATTGGATGAACATTTAGGTGAGTGTTGATGTAAGTTTAGTTGAACCCTCAATACAAATTAAGAATTGCAAGAATAAATAATTTTAATTTGCATACGATGACAAATATTGTATCTCCTCAATTTTAAATAAGATTTTTGTTTCTAGTGAGTGTTGTATTCAATCAAGATTTATCAGTTATTTTTATGAGTGTTGTAGTGATAAATGGTACAATACAACTATCATATGCATCATTGATGGGATGTGGATTTTAGTTTCCTACCGTGGATGGGCTATGCATTTCACATTTAAGTGAAGTTACATCTAACAAAAATAAATGGAATTCTATAAATTGGATAAAAGGTAAATTGAAGGAGACTTGAAAAATTTAACTGTAATGAAAAAATCACTTTACACACATGGTGAACTTGAAATTCCATGCTTGAAGACACTTAACAAATTATTTTAACCTAAATTTTAATGCTCAATCACCTGCTTTCACACTTCTAATGTGAATTTCAAGAAAATTTAAAAAATGAATACAACACAACCTATGGTGATTGTACCAACAAACGAGGAAGGAAGCTAAGGAATGGACCAAAGAAGCAGTGCACGATGGGGAAGAAGAAAAAGAAATGTGAGGAAAAGAAAATTCAAAGCTAGGAATGGTTTGATAGAGGACTAGCCACGCACAAGAGGTTGATATGTGGACAAACCTAATCCACTAAGTTTAGGGTTTTGGGTTATTATGTAACGGGTTTTTACCCACTTTTAATAGTATAAATATATGATGTATGAGGTAGATAGGGGATAATGTTTTGTATGGATAATATGTTGGAAAATATCTTTGAGAACCTTTATGAGTTTTGAGTCGTAGATACTAGTTTTGGTTGAGAGCTAAGGAGCTCAGAGTGTATCCGTTTTGGAGACTTATGGAGTGTAACTGAGGGTCAAGTCACAAGTTCTGGAGCTTGGTGTGACATTGGTCATCCCCACACTCCAACTTATGATGTAAAGCGTGCAACGCACTATTTTAATGAAGATGAATAAAGAAGCATAGAATGCCAAATATTTGTGGGCGTAGCCCAGGGGGTAAACCATGGTAAAATATTGTGTCATTGTGTGGAATGGTTCCTTTTATGTGTTGCAATGTTTATTATGTTGAATGAATGAATGAATACATGAATTTGCCAAATTTAATTTAAAGTGCGCACTATATATTTACTACAGAATGAATGTGAATGGTTAATTGAATGATAGATCTTATTAAAAATGTATTGGAATGGTAAATCAGAAGTATATTAAAGGTAGAAATAAGGTATAACATCCCCATGAGCACCATACCTTCCATGACTACATACATTTGGGTCCTGTAGTCACCCATAAGCTATCTCGAGTGAGACTTCACTATGCACTCTGTGCGTAGTGTTGCCTTCTAGTTTACCAGAGGGGCTGATGGTTTCTAGGGTTTTGTTGGAGAACTAAGGTAGAACCCGGGTCACCCCATACATCCAAAAATTGGTTATGTTTTTAGTTTGAACTCATAAGAGTGGACTAGAAGGGATTTTATGGGAAGGACAATGAAGAGAATGCAATGGCAGAAAAGGATGTTCAAGCCATGGAACCCTACTAAGCAAGAGATTGAAAGATGGTTGGAGACAAAGTAACTCGAGTTTGCATAGAAAGATAACAAAAGCTCCAGGTATAAACTGTGCCAGTACTTACAGAGGTATGTGTTTACTTATTTGCATGAGGCATTTTTCTTTTATTTTCCAACATTGTTGCAAGAGTGGATATTGAGGTTGAAGGATACCCATCCCACTAATCTGATAAGACTAGTAGAGTGGACTATTGAGAATATCACGCGATTGGAGAGGGTTAATAATAAATTCATGTGCGCAGTGGATTTTTGGTTAGACATTATTATTCCAGGGTTTATTACTGAGTTTGTAGTCGATACAACGAATTCATAGAATTTTGTAGAGTAATAGTTTCTGAAGGGACCAAGAGGAAGGTACATTAGGTCACTTTACGCATCGATCAAGATTTTATTACGTGATAAAGGCATGATGACAATGGAGTTATACAACTAAATAACTCTGTGCACATGGGGGAACTGGGGCAAGAAGCCTTGTAGTTAGAGGAAAATCAATATAAGGATACAAATCCAGCTATGGAAGAGTTGAGAGTAGATCTGAAGAATATAACATTTCAATTGAACCAGAATAAGGGAAAGGAAAAGAGGGAAGATATTTGGTGCACATTATGCAGAACATAAGGGTATCATAAGAATGAGTGCCCAAACTTTGCACAGTATTTGGGAGTACGAATGCCAAATCCATTATCTTTAGGAGGACCATGATGTGATATATGTAGAACACATGGACATGATCCCTATCATTTTCCCATGATGTAGAAGTATCAAATGGTTCCCAAGACTACATATTGTAATTTTTGCAAGTCAGTTGGACATGAAGACAAGGACTATAGAACCTTGGAAATAATGAACGAGAGGACATTAGATACTTATAGGGTGTAGGTTGAATGAAAGGACAACCTGCATAGCAACCACAGTATAATGACGCCTAGCAATTTACAGCGCAACCACAGTTTAATAACGCACAACAGTTTGGAGAACCATTGCAGTATAACAACGCACAACAGTTTGCAGCGCCACCGCAATATAATAATGTGCATTTGTAGTGAAATCAAGCACCACATTATAATACACTGCGCAGATATAATAAGGGAAACATAGGAGGCTTTCGAGGAGGAGGTCATGGAGGAAGAGGACTTGGAGGAGGTAGAGGACCAGTAGTTTGTCACAATTGTCAGAAACCTAGACACTATGCAAGAGATTCTCCACAACCACTTGTGACTTGTATGTATTTTCACATAGCAGATCATGAGACAGAATATTGTCTGACACTTATAGTAAAGATAGAGGACAAGAGGAACCATAACAATCAGAATGTCCAATGGATTGTTATGGAAAACAGATAATAGGATGGGAAGAAAATCAATATAGTTACTAGAGGTGGAGCCAAGACAGGAGCAGATGCAACAAAGAAGGATTGGGACCAGTACCAATGGGTCAGGAAGAATGAAACACCCCAATATAATTTTGATGCACGCAAAGAGAATGAGACATTCAAAGATGCTAGATAGGATATTTTTAAGGAGAATATTGTGTCTACTTTAGGAACAAAGCCACGAGATGATGTACCAGTCTATGACATTCCTCACTTATTTGATCAGACAAGAAAGGATCAACCATCAGAACAAGTAATTAATCTGAGAAACTTTTTTGGGACTCATGTGAAGTTGTTGAATGATAAAATCTTTTTACAAGTATTACAGATTCTATTATAAAAGTGAAATTATGGAGAAGAGATGAAGTTAGAACAAAAAAGAGTTAATCAAGTTTGTAAGAAGAGAAGAAAAAGTAGGGAATTCAGGTTGAATGTAAACATTGGAGATTTTTACATGGGGGTTATTATATTAGACTTAGGTTCTGTAGTAAATGTTCTTCCTAAGAAGACATGCAAAGCTATGGGGGAACCTACATTGGGGTTATCACATATTTAGTTGAATTTAGAAAATAAGCACAGAGTGGTTCCAATTGGTATATAATGGGATATTAGTAGATCGGGATGGTGTGTGCACCATGGCATACTTTGAATTGATTGACATAGTAGATAATACTTCACCATATCTAGCATTGTTGAGTCTGGATTGTGCTTTTTAAAATCAATCTATTATTAACCTGGAGACTAGAAAAATGATCTTTGAATCAGGAGAGTATAGACTTATTGCACCATTATATCCTTCAGAAGGAGGTGTTGAGTATATGTTATATTCTTTGCATGTGTGTGTGTGGGCATGCCAAGTTCGACAACTGTGGTAGCCCGGGGTTGATGGGGTTCGGGGCAACGCCCCAAAAAAACTTGTTTGGGCGGTTTTTGCTACTTTTAGCGGTTTTCTAAATTAATCTTGAATTAAGGGATTAGGGTTTTGGTATCTACAGAATACCTAAAAACATTGTATATATATATATTTTATGGTGAATGGTGAAATTCGATATAATGAATATAAGAAAGGTTTTCCCGATTGAGGGTTTTCGATATAAATCTCTGTGTACTATGTGAATGAGCCATTGATTAATTTATGTTTTGCTTAAGAATCTATATGCATTTCTTTACTTCACAAGTTTAAAACTTACAGGAGGAAGGTATGTTGAACCTAAGACAGAAAATTTCATTACAAAAGACATAAACCATCTTTACATAACTGTTGCGCGAGAGGAAGACTACATAAACCCCATTATAGATGGAATGCTAAGATGGAGGAGCATTAGTTCATGTGCATCAAATTCTGAGACAGGTCTAGAGAATTGGAAGAATCATTTTCATGAGTTATCTACCAAAATATGCGCAAGGATGACCCGTTCACTAAGATGGGTTGGTATAGAGGTAAGAGAACCTCCTACTTTTTATGGTCAGAATGACTTAGAAGAGTTTTTAATGAAGTTTGAGTTAGAAGTAGTGGAAAATCAAATATTACCAGTATTAGACATGGCCTTGAAATAAACACTTGCATAATGGTGGGGAACTCATAAGGAGAAGATCAACAATTAGTATCAATGCAAGAGGTTATTATGCTTAAGATTTGGCACAGAGCAGGAGAATAGATATGTGGAGAAGTACGATGGAATTGGACAACCCAGAGAACATGTAGATAAATGTATAATTCAGTGGATATTGGTACCAACATCATAATGGCCACATCACTTTATTCACATATTAGAAGGCATTCCAAGGAATTGGTACACAGAATTGGAACAATGCAGGGAAATTGTAAATTTGGAAGAAATGCAGCAGAATTTTATGATCACATTTTCATTTGAGCATGAGATTCTAGAGATAGATACAATAGTGAAGGTGGTAAGAGACATGATTTTTGAAGAAACTAAAGTGGGTATTGTGACAGCTTATCAGAACCAGAAGAGACAGACAGTTAGATAGTTTCTACACTGTTATCATGTCGCAGAAGAAGAAGATCTGGCAGAAGAAAACCCGTGCAATATCCATATCACATAAGTTGAAGGGGAGAGAGAAGTAGAAGGTCCATAGTTAGAGTCAAAAGATTATTTTTCACCCATGAAGATAAAGAAGGTAAATATTGGAATAGTATAAAATCCAAAGATTACAAGTATTGGAGATTATTGGGACTGTTATCCCCATTTTGTGTATAACTAAGGAGATCGTGTATAGAGGTCATCAGGTCCCAGATATAGAGCGTTGAGAGACTACATGACCAGCAGTACCCTTTACACATTTGAAAAACCTACTCACCACCACATATGGTCACAGTTTTTCACATGGAATCCACCACACCAGATGGCTTCCGGAAGGCAGTGGGCCTTGCTCCATGAGGCACAAGTCAGTATTTTGGTGAGCATAATTTCAATATTCAAGACATTTGATTATGTTGTATCTTATATTTCTCTAGATTTCATGATATATGCTTGGACATTGTGCCTTTTTTCCTGATTCACCTTGGTGGTTGACATTGTTCCCTAGTAAGTGGTCTTCTTTGGGAATGGGTTTTCTACTAGGAACTCCCTTAATGAGCCATTGTATCGTTCATGACCATACTTACCACTTTCCATCATTATTCCCCTCCATTTACTTATCTCTTGGGATTTTAGGGTGTATTGAACCAAGAAGGGGTTGTCCCTCATTTTACAGGAAGAAGGGGCTAAAGGCCCAAAGGGGTTGGTGTTGGGTAAAAGATAAAAACTTTATATAAACCTTCTAAATGCTTCACCCAGGGATCACCCAAGAAAGCAATAAAACACTTATATTTGAGTAAAGGGGACCCACGATATAATAAAGAATGTTTGAAAGGTTAGTTGAAGGATAGGAGGTCTCATCACAAGCTGACTTATCACATCCATGGATATCTAGTAGTATGACATTATCATCATCTGGTCATCAAACCAGGGCAATGGCTCTCAGTTGCATGGTTGAGAGAAAGGGGGTCTCATCACGAGCCAACCTTCTCATTTCCACTAGGTGTTTGTGAGTGACATTTTCATCATCTAGTCACCATGCATGGGCAATGACCTTCAACCTATATTTATGATATATTGAAAGAAAATAAATAAAGAAAGATAAAAGGAAATTGATTGGCTTGGAAAAAGTGCATTGCGGATGAAGGTACCACACACCCTCTACAAAGGCACCTATGAATGAGACACTATGACCCCTTGTATGTCATCATCCATATGCCCATTGATTCTTGACCCCAACCACTTCACCCACTTTACATAACTTAGAGAGGGGTTTCTTGGAAAATCTCCTTGACCTAGGGAAAGATCTACCCAATAGTACACCTCGTCAACCCTCCCATATTTAATCTTGAGAAGTCGCATAGTGTCTTTGAGATTTTAATTGTTTGATATAGTGATCTTTGATGAACATTCTTAGATGGATTAATTATTGATTGGATTCACTTATCATGATATTATGACTTGAGATACTTGGAGGGCGTGCTCATTTTCCTTTGCAGGACCTAGTTGGTGGACAGTTTTGGTAGACCAAGCCTAGTTTGGGCTTCCATGGGGCTACAAGCCCACAGGTTGGATGCCAGAGGCCCGCATGCCATATGAAATAGATCAGACTTGAAAGACCTTGATGATGACTTGGACGACCTATCCCAGCTCTCACTTTCCAAATGATTTTCTCAGGAGGGGAAAAACATCCTATTTTTTAGCTTGATGTCATGATTTTGGGGCTAGGGCATGGTGGTGAGATGACACTCTTTTGACACATGGATGTTTTAGGAGGAGAAATCTCTTCACCATGATGAGAGTGCTTATTTGCTTGACATGTGGTCTTTGGATGACTACCCATGCTTCTCCAACTCCAACGACTTCCTCAAAGTGGCAAAACGTCCCCTAAAGGAGTGATGTCCTCCTAAATAAGGGTTTTATTTGTGGAAAAAGTGAAACTTTAAGTGAATTTTTTAATATTACTTTGTTAAGGGGGAAATATTAGGGTTTTTTACCCCTAATATTGTGGTTTACTCCTTAATTTATGGACAAAATATGTTAGCTACAATTTGTATAAATAGAGATCATACGATCTCATTTTAAACATAACTCTCCCTCTTGTGAGAGGACTTGGTCTGAAATTTTCGGCTATCTTGGCTATTTTATCTCTTTTTCACTTGTGTATGGCTATACTTATGAATGGTCGATGGAAGAAGTGATGTGCTAGCCTTGGAAGTCTATTCTATTGCTATCGTGGTGGATTATCTTGCCATTTTTCCTTGAATTAGTATGGTTTTTACTTTATTTCTATCATTTGTTTCAATTCAAGGTTATTTTTCTAGGAAATAGGTGGGAAGTATAAGGGAATACACCCCCACCTTAGTCTTCATCACTTTATGATTCATCTTATTTCTTTAACAAGGGTTTGCTAAGAGAAGTATAAGGGCATACACCCTCTTAGCTTAAACCCTAACTAGAGAAACTTGCCTTGGGAAGTGAAAGGGATTACACCCCAAAGGAGGTAATTTCTATAGATCTTGTTTATTTGACTCCATTAACCCAATAGTAAAGGCACTAGTCATACTCTTTTTTGCATTGGAGAAATAAAATCTTGCATTGGGAAACGTGAATTTTTGTCATTTTTACTTCTTTCAAAGTGGATTGTACTCCTTGTGCCTTGGGAACCTCATAGCCACTAGGACATCCCCATCAAGGGGCTGCTTCTTGATTATGTTACAAAATTCCATCTTCATCCATTAGGGTTGCAGAAACCCTAACTCATTTTCTTGAATAACTCTCTTATCAACCATTAGATTTTTTTCAAAGTTTTCACACTTACTCTCCTTGACTTAGTACACTTTTTGGAAACGTTTGAGGGGATTTTAGTGGCTGATTTTCTTTCTGTAATACATTGAATGTTGCATCCATAAGTATGATATAATTTGTTGCAGACAAGTGTTTACACCAACCTTATATTTTGCACTAGAATATTGGTTTTTTATCTTGATTTTAGCTAGTCTTTCCCTTGTGTTTTCTACTTGATCTCTAGCACTTATTGAGCAGCTTATAGTACCATTTACTTGCTGATATATAATGTTATCTATTTCTACAAATTAGGGACATAAATATTAACTTTTTGATCCAACTAATGTATATCATTGCAAAGTGTCTTTTCTTGTGTCTCGGGAAGGTATAATCATCCGGAGAAGTACTATACCTGTGGGGAAGAAATTACTTGAATTGCAAGGCATCTCTCCCTACCTTTTATCCCACTTAAGATTGACCTCTAGGGGATTCACTTCCATTTCCCTCCATATCCATCTCAATCCCCATAGGTTCATTGGGATTGCCTCCCTAGAGTGACCTAGTCACCCTTGAAGTGTGGGACCTACATCGAGGTTACATTGGGTGTAGTATTCCCAAGTTGTAGCACTTGTTTTTTGGTTGGGTTAGGATTTTCCCAACCTACAACTTGCACTATAATAGGGACAATCAGGCAATAGAAATAATAACAAAGTTACTGTGCGAGTACAATTATTTTTTTCCATCGACATTTTCAAAGGTGAAGGGAGTAGTAGGAGAACTTGGAGAGATGAATATCCCTTTGAAACCAGATTTTAGACCAATAATACAAAKACCTTACAGGTTAAATCTAGTGTATAAGAAGAAAGTGAAAGMATAAATTGAAAAGATGTTAGAGGTTGGTGTCATAGAACTTGTTGAAGAATCAGAATGGATCAGACCTATGGTAGTGTAGGAAAAAAATTAAGGGGGAATTAGGATCTTTGTAGACTTAAGGAAACTAAATGATGCATGTCTACATGATCCCTTTCCTACCTCATTTACAGATGAAGTATTGGATCATGTAGGATGGAAAGAAGCATATTCATTTACATATGGGTTTTCTAGATATCATCAGATCGAGATATCACCAGAAGATCGACATAGGACAAAATTTGATATGGAATGGGGATCATATTTGTATACGGTGATGCCTTTTGGGTTGAAGAATTCCCCTACAATTTTTTAAGGGGTAGCAGTAGGTGCCTTTAAGGATTTTATTCATAAATTTTTTGAAGTTTACTTGGATGATTGGACAGTCTTTATTTTACTGAAGGATCATGTTGAAGTATTAAGATTGATGTTAGGTAGGTGTAGACAGTGTCAGGTCTCATTGAATATTAAGAAATACATTTTCAACGCACCTTTCGGAATATTGTTAGGACATGTGGTGTCTAAACAGGGCTTATTGGTTGATCCTGCCAAAATTGTTGTAATAGTTAATTTACCACCACCTAATTCGATGTGCTAGTTAAAAAGTACACTTGGTCATACAGGGTATTATAGAAAGTTTATAAGGGGATATGCACAGATTATTTGTTGATGGAGAAATTATTGAAAAAGGACATCAAGTATTAGTGGAATGAGGAGTGTTAGCAGAKTTTGGATATTTTAAAAGAGAAAATGGTGATAGTGCCAATTTTGGCATTTCCAGAATGTTCAAAGGAATTTCATGTGCATGTGTATGAATCTACAATAGCACTTGGAGCAATATTAACATAGCTAGGAGAAGGTGATATAGGTCACCCTATAGCATTTGCAAGTAGGAAGCTGTCAAATTCGGAGTAGAACTAAAATACTACAGAAAGAGAAGGATTATCTATGGTATATGAATTGCATAAATTCAAACATTATTTTTTAGGACAACATTTTAATATTTTTACAGATCACTATGCTATTATATATTTGGTCAATAAGCCAGTGTTAGGGGGGGGAATATGTAGATTGTTACTGTTGTTTCTTTATTTTGACTTTGAAGTTGTGGTGAATCCTGGAAGATTGAAAGCAGGGCCAGATCACTTTTCTAGGATAACTAATGGAGAAGAACCAAGTAGTTTGGAGGAAGATTTCCCAAATGCACAACTATTTTTAATGCAGGTCGTTGATGAATATTTTGCTAACATTATTGAATTTTTTAGTACAGGATTTTCCCCAAAGGAATTTAACACCGCGCAGAAGAAAATTTTGGTGGTCATAGTTGCAAACTACCAATTGATTGCAGGTCACTTGTACAAACTTAGTGCATACAACATTTTGAGGAGATGTGTTATGGAGCATGAAAATCACATCATATTAGCAGAAGTGCATGAAGGAATAGTTGGAGGAAATTACGCAGGGAAAGATATTGTGTGCAGGGTTGTGGTGGCCAACAGTTCACAAGGATGCAAAAGAGTATTGTCAGAATTATGATGTCTATAAGAGGGTTGGAAATCCATCCAAGAGGGATAAGATGCCATTAAGACCTCAAGTAACTTTGACATTGTTTGATAAGTGGGAAGTAGATTTTTTTGGACCAATTAATCCACCATCTAGAAGATCAGGAGCAAGGTATATAATTACATCAATAGAGTATTTAACCAGATGGGTTGAAGCAGCAGCAGTGAACGATTGCAGCGCAGATACTGCAACACACTTCTTATTTAAACATGTAGTCACAGGATTTGGATGCCCTAGAGTTCTGATGACTGATTAGGAGACTCATTTTATTTATAGTACTATCTAGGAAATGACTGAAGAATTTGACATACATCATCAGAAGAGTACTCCTTACCATCCCCAAGTTAATGGCATAGTGGAAGAATTTAACAAGATATTGGAGAATTCCTTAACCAAGATTTGCAATGTGAATAGGGATGACTGGGATTTGAAGGTACCAACAGTGTTATGGGATTATAGAACTACATGCAAGAAACTTATAGCCCTGACACCTTTCATATTGGTGTATGGAAAAAAAGTAATGGTTCCCTTG
>SNQJ01S0086832.1:29446-44757 GCA_010110895.2 Picea sitchensis
AAGAGGCAAACAAGCTACTAAAGGAAATAAAGTTTGGTATCAGTTTCCACTGGCACTATGATCCATGTGGGATTATTGCAGAGATGAGATTGAGGAATAAAATTTCCCCATATGCTCATGTGCCCAAACCTGAGATCGAGAAATATATGAATCAAATAGAGTGGGAGGTCAACACTCTGGAAGACATAGAACCACAGCCTCTTCCAGTCATCATCTCACAAACCACTACACCATAGGTACCCAAGAAGAAAATATTCAGGAAGGATGTCTCACCTTCAATCACTGAAGTGTCATCGAAAGAGTTCTAGGTTTACACTAAAAGGCCTAAAATCAGTCACACAACTGACAGGTCTAGAGAGGAAGAGACCCAGTCTACCACAGTAGTCGAGGGAGAGCATTCATCACCTTTCTTCAGCAGCTAGCAAATGATGTCTACCTCTTCATCAAAGAAGAATACTGATACCATTTTGATCACCCGACCATCACGAGAGTCTGCAAAACTGAGTATATTTGAGAAATACTATTTGATCAAAAAGAAGAGCGATATGTTGACCAGCAACACCTATGCTCAGTTTTGGAAGCAGACCTCCACAACACAACATAGGTTGTTCTCTACCTTTGATACGGAAAAAGGGAGAATGCACATGGTGTTCTTATAGGCACAGGCGCCTCATCCAAAGGAAATCACTGATTACAAAAGGTCAACACTGGAGTTTGATGCCAAGCAGGTACATCCATCTGATCAGATGGATTTGCATAGACAAACTAGAGAAATGGTTTTCTCAACATTGGCCAATGCTTCCACAATTGCTGCAAAATTACAAGTTTCTCTAAACAATGTTCAGACTCAACTAAAAATGGAAAAGGTGTCATATTTTGCAAAAGATAACAGGATCAAGTATTTGGAAGAGTTGGTACTTAAAATTGGGTATGACCCCTCAAACGTGAAAGTAGTTGAAGAACTACTGAAGAAAAAGAATGTTGGCATAACCTCTGTGAGGAAGCAATTAAAACTCTCAGCTACTGAAGATTCACAAACCAAAGAGATGGTAGAGACAGAGGGTCAAAAAGAGGAGATGCTAAAATTCATCATGGAGCAAAATGCACAGATCAAAGAGATGGAAGCAGAGATGGAAAAACTAGTAAAGGAAAAATAACAGACAATGCTTATGGAGGTCATCCCTTTGAGTGCATTTCCCCTCACAGGAGTTAGCACAGTGACAACATCAACAACCACCACGGTAGAACTTCCATCAGTTGCACCAGTAATAGTTCCAGGGACATCTGAAGCTTTAGCAACATCAATGGAGAAGATGATTTTACAAGGAACATAAATCAAAAGATTGGAATAGGAGATAGAGAATCTCCAGAAGCTTAAAGCTTCTTTCCAAGCTAGCTACAATATAGAGAGACACACATCAGAGAAACTTAAGAAGGAAATACAGCAGCTGCAAAAGAAAATAGTTGTGGGAAAAACACTAGCAGAAGCCAAAGAGACCATTTGGATGGATATCTCCAAGTCCATAAATGAAATTTGTTTTATGGTACAAATCATGTTTGAACAACATGAACTGGTGTCAAGGAGCAGGCAGGCTATCGACAGGATAAGGGAGACCTAGGAGAAATTCCCACAGAAGAAAATGAAATCATTAGGTTTCTTAATTTGAAAACTAAAGAAGAAATGGAAAACCTGAAGATTGAGGATAGGACATAGACTATCCCCGAGGTCAAGAAGGTTCTAACCAAAAGAGGACTGATGTTGCAATTGGAGGAGAAATCCCATAACATGGATGTCGGAGTTCAAAAAAATTTCAGCAAGATTGATGTTTTGCAAAAGAAAGGCCTTCCCAGTTTACTGGTTCTGAATGACAAGATGATGACACTCTTTGATTACAAGCAAAGGATCATCATGGTAGCAAAGGACAACTCCAAGTTTTCAGGGATACAGGGTAGCATAACAGGTAAATCATTTTTAGAGACACTGCAACTGGACCTTAGCATCCAGCATGAAATCAAGCATATCTTCATCACCAACCCAACTTTCGCAAAATACACAGAAATGAATGAAGTGTATCGTAGGATACTAAAAGTCACCATTCCCAATCAGCAGAGATAGGAAGATTTGTGTGAATTGATCGAGTAGAAGATGAGATGGACACACAAGTCAGCTTGCAGATTAGTCAAAGTCAGGTCGATGATTCACCAACCATTTTCCCCAAAATCAGCATGGAGAATCCGACAGATCATAAGCAGTTCCTACAATTTTGTATTTTTTTATCTAGTTAGTTATCCTTAGATTTTTCCACGTCATGATCATTAATGACAGGATTGATTGTAATATTTTCTATATATACTTCAAATTTAGAAGTAATGAGGGTTTATCTTTATGCCCAATCAATATGTAAGCATTGTAATCTTTCTCAAGATATTTACCAGTAATAAAAAGGACATTTCATAGGATTCATGCGTGTTAACTGTTGGTGATGTTTTCTCCTCTTTGTTGAATGGTTTTTCTATCTTCGTAATCATTTATGTTTTCTATATCTGATCATTTAAAAGAAATTGAAGTTGCATAATTTATCTTTGTATACTATGTTTCTGGCTTTTAAAGATCTAAATGTTTATCTTCAAACATTATGATAAAGAAATTCTTAAATGCTTCTTTGTTATAATTGATTTTCTCATATTTTCTGTTACCCATCATTTTATTCTAAAGGATCTAATAGGTACATTATCCTGCCCTGTGAAAACACCTTATAAAATATATTCTTTGATCTCAAACTTTATACAACAGACCCCATAGCCCAATGGATGTGTAATCAATATTTCATCCATTTTTATAAAACAAACAACACGGTCTCATTTATTTAACTAGCATAATATCTAAAACCTAAAACAAAGTTAAATCTTACAGAGAGATCCCTCTCTGAAACTAGAAGGGATAGATCCCAATTTCGAAGTGGTTGGATAAAGTTACCTCTGGTAAATTTCTTCTACATAGAGACAACCTCTGGAAATTTACAGAGCATTAACAATAGGAGTTAAAAGAAGAAAAAGAAAGAAAAAAGTAAAAAAATGAGACAAATACAAAAAGAAGTAGGTAGATGGACAGGTGGTAGAAAGATAGTTGAAGGATGTAGCATGCATTAGAAGCTAGAAAGAGGTATGACAGAACCCGAAGACACTGCATGACATAAAAAGTGAACACAGCACGACGAAACATAAAGTGGTCGGAAAAAGAAAAAAGGTGGTGAACGGAAAAGTGGGACACGACAAAGAATTTATGGCATGCCTTATAAAAGTAGGAAACTTGCAATTTAAGCCTCATTGTAACTTGGATAATATGAGAACTAAGGAAATAAATTTGAGCAAACACACAGAGTGACCAATTATCCCTGGACTTTTCAGCAACAATTTAGAGCAGTAAGTTTAATATTTTGCAGTATGGTGCCACCAAAGATTGGAGCACCCTACCGAATGATAAGGAAAACCTATATAAACACAATATCTTCATAGGAGAAAGTACCGAAAGCTTAAAACCCTATTCATCAAGAAGGATTCATAGACGTGGATGCGATTACATCACTTGAACGAGTGATCCCAACACTTGTTGAAGAACAAGAGCCAGTTGCAGAGCAGATGGATGTGGATCCAAGGGATGAAGAGAAAAACACCATTGAAGCATAGAACCCTACACAGCAGTTGGGTGTGGGAGCATCGCGGTAGAAAAATGACGAAGATGACAAAATAACATACTCAGACGAGCCTAGGGCATAGGTCGAACCAGTACAGAAACCTGCAGAGATAGTACAACAAATAGAAGAACAGATGGAAGTAGAATATGTTACCAATGAACCAAATTCTAATGCAGAGGAAGAAGAGGATGTGCACTAGGAATAAACGTCATCCACCACAACAAAAAATAGGAATGGGAAAAAACCAATAAATAGGTCATCGTGCAAGCAGGAAGAATTCACAATAGCACTCCTATGCATACCATAAGGAGTGACAACCCTTCCTAACATCTTAGGATGTGTACAAAAACTGAGGTACGCAAACCATGGCATAGCAGATAGAGATAAGTTCCTTAAATTTGAGCCGAATGTATACATGGAGAGAAAAAGGGTAAGTGCATCAAGAGTTCCAATATTGGAACCAAAGGAGTGGATCACAGGGTTATACAACATAGGGATAATGAACCTATTGGAAATCCCTCATTTTGGACATGGAAAGGATGTGAATAATTGTGTCAAATAATTGTTGGTGTTAGTACATGGGGGTATTATGTGGATAGATGGGCTAGTATCAATCAATGTTTATCTAATTGCAGTAATCGCAGGTATGGAAACTGATGGTGAGAAGCTTGAACAATATCTGGATGATAAAACTAAGGAGAAGACATTGGCAAAAGAAAACATATGGAACATTGAGAGGGTCCCGGGTAATTATAATTAATAGGATCAACGAACCTGCGACAAGACTGGAAACAAAGTTAATGGCATGAAAATTATTGAGGAAGTGTTGAAAGGAAGAAGCACCAGAAGGGGTGATAGCAGTAATCATGCAGTGCGTGAAGGGGACTTTACTTAGACAGAATCCATACTTATTGAAACTTTTTTGGATGATTCCAAAGATGCACAAGATTTAGGCACATAGTTCCATTACTCATGGTTGATAATACTTATAGCATTGGTAGGTTGAAGACACCCCAAATACATCATGTATTTTCAAAGGATAGGAAAGTGTTGTGCAACACAATATGCAACACAATATGCAACACAATATGCAACATTGTGGGATACTTCGGCCGCAAAAGAAAGGAAGGCCAAATCTAGTATATTTGCGATGTATTTGGAGGAAATACAAGAAAAGGTGGTTGAGACATGGAGGATACCACCAAAAGTGTTGGAGGAACACAAGGATATAGAAAATTTGCAGGTATCAAGGCACAATGTATGGATTCAGGACAAAAGGTACCCAAAGAAGAATTAGTTGCAGGTGAGGTACCATCACTAGAGAGGAAGTTCAATGGGATAGGAAATATTGGCCAAATGCGTGGAAGGTACCAATGACCTCAAAGAAGGGATAAAGAGAAAAGCATCCAGTATAATTTGGCACGTCGCAGAGATCCAACAGTCTGGCAACAAATACCAAGAAGGTTACACAATGCGCAAAGTATATTGGAGGGAGAGTGATAGTAAGGGAACCAAGATAACATAATAACATTCCCAATCCATTAGTTCAGGAGAAGTACCAAGCGGGAGTGACCAATGGAGGATCACAACAGAAGAATACTAATGGAAGCACACAGAAGGAAACAATTGCTCCAACGTAAGAGGAACAAGGAGGATCAAATATCTCGGATATAGAGGTACACACAATGTCAGCACAGATAGAAACTCTTTAGATGAAGAGGATCGTGCTATAGGCATCAGGCTAGAGAAAAAATATGAAGGCGCACAAAAGCGTCTTGGAGCTGACATTGACAGAGGATGATATTGAACTAGTGGCTAAGAAGGTGCAGGACTACACAACAGAGACATGGGACGATGTTGAGAAGCACCGAGAAGAAATAATTAAGAAGCTATCAGAATGTAAGGAAACTTTGGAACAATTACAATTGGATGTGGCACAACAGAAGGAAAAAGGCACAATCACAATATATTGTTCAGGAAATGATAGTCCATGTATAGGATACGGTCCAGATTATAGTGTCAGGTAGTGAAACGTTTGTGATCACTTAGGATATGCTATAGATAGATGAGAAAATGGAACGAAAGGCCATGAAATACATTGATCACTTGGACGTAGCACTGGAAAAGGTCCCAACCAAAGAACTATATAAACTTCAAGTTAGCATCGCACAAGATATCTAATAAAGAGCATGCACGAATGTGACACAGTTACAAGTAGCTAAGGACATAAAGGACAGACTAAAGATAACCCTCAATGAAGTATAGATTGACACAGACGAGAAAAAACAGTGCATTGTCCAAATAGAGCAGTGCGTAGAATAAGTATTCAATTTAATTCCAGACAACGCACAAGAAGGGATGCATTTACAGAAAGAGGAGAAAATTGGGAAGATAGCACAGGCGATGGAAAACTATAAAAGTCACATAATAGACTTGATGGAATTCTTGAAACCATGTATGCCTCCAGAAGTGAGATCACAGAGAGAGAAAGAGGTTGTAGGGCACATGGAGAACATGGCATAAAGTATTAAATAAATTGCATATTTATATGACAAAAGTGTGCAACTATAGACAAGTCTGCAAGAGGATGAAAAGTTGCAGGCATTGGAACAAAAGGAATAAATATCCAACATACCTGCGCAGTATTTGAAACAAAAACAAAAGGAAATTAACATACATGAGAGGTTGAGGATCATGCAGGAATTAAATAAATTATAGGTAGAATCAAAGAATGTGTAAACAGAGAAGCAATCAAGGCAGGCTCGGCTAGAGCCACTATAGGAAGATGCATAGAAGATGTTGACATAGGTGGATACATCAAAGGGACATATGGAAAATATTAGGTTGGAGGCTGAAGAAATGTTGAAGGACCATCTCACTACATAGACTATGGAGTCTATTGCACAGAAGAGTGCACAGGTGAAGACTTGTGCTGAAGATATTTCAGGTCGATTCTAGGAATTGGAGAAGCCTGTCAAAGATGCAAACATTTCTTGAGTGGCTCGGGACGAGCCACAGGTAAGTGTTGGGGGCCTGTTGGAGCAGGATATTTTGGGATCAAATTTCAAGGAATAAGGAAGAGTGCAGCAAATGAGGCAGGAAGCTAAGGAATGGACGAAAAAAGCAATGTGTTCCAGGAAAGAAGGAAAAGAAGCGTGAGGAAACAAAAAGTCAAAAAAAGAAACGGTTGGATCGAGGACCAGTCGTGCGCAATAGGTTGATATGTGGACAAACCTAATCCACTAAGGTTAGGGTTTTGGGTTATTATTTAACGACTTTTTACCCACTTTTAGTAGTATAAATATATGATGTATGAGGTACATAGAGGTTAACTTTTTGTATGGATAATATGTTGGAAAATATCTTTGAGAACTTTTCTGAGTTTTGATTCATAGTTACTAGTTTTGGTTGAGATTTGAGGAGCTCAGAGTGTATCAGTTTTGGAGACTTATGGAGTGTAACTAAGGGTCAGGTCATAATTTGTGGATCTTGGTGCGATAATGGTCAGCCTCACACACCAACTTATGATGTAATGCACACAGTGCACTATTTTGATGAAGATGAATAAAGAAGCACAGAATGCCAAATCTGTGTGGAATGGTTCCTTTTATGTGTTGCAATGTTTATTATGTTGAATGAATGAATGAATACATGAATCTGTCAAGGTTAATTTACACCACGCACTAGATATTTACTACATAATGAATGTGAATGGTTAATTGAATGATGGATATGATTAAAGATGTATTGGAATGGTAAATCTGAAGTATATTAAAGGTAGAAACAAGGTCCATAATCCCCATGAGAACCATCCTTTCCATGATTGAAGACATTTGGTTCCTGTAGTCACCCATAGTCCATCTCAGGTGAGACTATGTCGTGCACTCTATGCGTAGTGTTGCCTTATGGTTTACCAGAGGGGTCGATGATTTCTATGGTTTTTTTGGAGAGCTAAGGTAGAACCAGGGTCATCCCATACATCCAACAATGATATAGATGTTTGTATATATATAAATAGTACAAAAAGGTGTGTAAAGAAGACTCGTGCTATGATTCTAAATATGCCTACATCTCATGGTAGTTGGAAATATGCATGGCTAACCATCACAAAATGTGGGTCCATGGCCTTGGAACTCCTACAAAGTGCTCTTGAAATTATATGGGTACCTCATCCAATCACAAGCGGGTAAGTCCTCAGGTCAATCCCTTTAGTTTTTGTTATATATATTTGAGTTTTTGCCCATCTAGGGTATCCCCCATGGGCCAATCGTCCTCCTCATCACCTACTAGGTGGCATCATTTCTAGGGAAAAATGACTAGTAATAATACTCTTATAGTTTTGATCCAAGTGGATATTCGTGGTCACCCACTTGTTACACTAATTCAAAATGGTTCCACATCTTGGTAATTTTTCTACATTTTTCAGGTCCCAAACTTCTAGATATTTTTTGAGGCCCTAAACATTTTTTTTGGCACAAAAATGTCCAATATGTAATTGGAGTTAGATATTGGGATGTTTGGAATGTGAACTTATTGTCTAGACCTTTATCATATGTTATTGAGCACCCCAAACAGAGATCATATGCAAAATTTATGCCCCCGGGAAGTTGGTGTATCAACTAACCACATTGGGGCCCACAAACCTTTTGGAATTTCATATTATGGGGTTAGGGTTTTCTCATTGATTCTTTATGTTAAAACAATTTTTCTGCCTCTCTGTAATCAGCTTCTTGTGAATGAGCATAGTTGACACATCTCTCTCCTCAGGGATAAGCTACCACCATTCTAGCTAGTTTCTACACTTTACATTTATAGTCTTTTATATTCCATTTATTAGTAGAATTTGATTTCAAATTTATTATTGTGTTTCTTGCAACATATTTGTGTGTTTCTTTGTTATATCTCTACCTTCATTTCGTTTTTAACATAATATGAATTAGTGGTATCAAGGAAATATGTTTTTCTTGTTTCTATGTGCATGTCCCCGACAAGGTCAAGCTATTGGAAATCGGGTCTTGAACTGGTTGAGATTGGGGAAGAACACTCCTGCGGGCCCAAGAAGCCTCTCATGGAATAAGCAAAGAGATACAACAAAGCAATATATCTTATCAAATTGTTTCTCAAAGAATTATTGGCACAATAGAGGAATGAGATGATGGATAATTTCACCAAGATCCTTCTACGACTACCAATAGCAATGGTGGCAGCTTCAACCAGTAGTCACTTTGGAGGTGCAACACCCTTCAAGGTACAAGTTAACTTTGATATTCATTTATTTGAATTCCATCTATATGTTGACACTTTGGAAAAATGGTCAAGTCTACTAGAGGGTTATTTCTTTGTCCACAAAAATTTCAACAGTGAAAAAATCACCTTCATGCTCCTTAAATCACTTCCTCATGTCAAATATCGGTGGAAAACTTATTGTGAGCAACATTTTGGAGATGAGTCTACAAGTTTTGGGCCAAAACCCACTAGGGAAGTGCAACGTCCCCCATCCCAACCGAGGGACATTACGAAGCGGAACACTCATAAAAATCATTTTTTTGTTAACTAAATTAATTCATTTATATTTAACTAATTTCCTGTAGCTTCCAACTATGAATTAAAACAGATTTATATATTGTTTATAACCATAAAATATATGCATCTACAACATATCAAATTAACATGAATGCAACTCAATAATTCACACAATAACATACAAATCATTCGCAAATACACAAAGTTCATGCACATCAAATAAACTCATGAAATAACTATGCAACAAGATAAAACACTTATCTTTTAACAATGGTTGTACAATCAGCTGCTTGGGATGGATGTTCCACCCAACCATAGACTTTGTTTCCAAATATCAACAAAAAATCACCCCGACTTGAGGCTAGTAATCCACAAAAAAGGGTGGTCTCTCACCGTCCACTCACAACTCAAAAAAATCACAACCCACATATATCTTCCTACAACTATCCTAATTTTCCACATGCTCTCTTCCTCTTGACCTTCCCAACCCAAGGAATGTACCCCTTCACTGATCACATTCCCTCGGGCATCCCATTTGCTTTTCAAGGTTTCTCTGGTACATGTAATCAGAAATCTCTCAGTTGGGAACTCAAGGGAACTTACTGCTAGGAAAACTACCAACAAAACACAACAAACACTTGTGTTTTTAGTGCAACTCACTAAGGAGTTCACTCTTCAGGACTAACAACCTAGATCTTCAATTTCCAACTCAAAATACACTCTAAGATGCTCCATATTTCTCTATAATTATCCCTCCATGGCTACACCATCTCCAACCTCTCTTCCCTTCTCTCTACTTGCTCCTCATGCAAAAAATATCCATGTGTAAAATTGTTGTCCCAACCCATACAAATTTCCTCTCCTTTAGCTTGCTTGCTTGATTCACACTCTTCCCAAAGTTGATTGTACTCAACCCCCTATGTTCCCAATAACTTTGGGATTTGACTACTCACACCCACCCTCTTACATGTATTCAATGATTGGAATTGGGAACACTCAATCAGAAATTGGATGGTTCATACACCAATAGAAAATTTAGGAAAATGGGTTGAATTAATATATACAGGTAATTTCCCATTGGACCCCTCTTGGCCATTATCCTAGACACTCCCCTCTCTTGTGGATTAATTCATCCCTCATCTCTTTTCCATGTCCCATTAGCAGTTGGTATCACATTTTATTATTAAAAAAAGGAAATGCAATTATCATATTACATCGCTTTGTCTATAGCCACACATTATATCGACATAATCATTAATTAAACTGAGGGTTATAGTGGGGATGTTCCATTCCCCCTCCCATACACTTGTGTTCCATCCTCGGTGCACACTATGTCGATATACACATATGAAAATTTACATCACAATACTTGAAAAATAAAATTCTAAAATTTTACAACTCCGATAGTGGTTCCAACCATAATCTCATGCTCCTCTCAACTCGCTAACCCAAGGAATGCACCATTCAATTATTGGGGATAACCCAAGGCATGTAAAATCCATTTATCAAGGATAAACCAAGGAATTATCCATTATTTTATCAACATCCCCAACGCAGTTGACTAGGACTCTGAGATGTGGTTCCATAACTCTAGCTACTCAAAATGGGGTCTTGCATTCCATTTTCTTCAAAATTATCAAAACATTGTGGGTATTCCTCCCATGTGTTTTATTTATTCTCCCGAGTAGCATATTCAGGACCATAACATGTCCATTGAACCTTTACCATCCCTATGGATTTGTTCCTAATCATTTTGACTTTCTGATCCAGGATGTGTATTGGTTCCACCCGAAAATCCCCTTCGTGCTCCACCTCGATCACATTCCAATGAATTATGTGGTTAGGTTCAAGAACATATTTCTTTAATAATGATACATGAAATACATTATGCACTCTCATGGATGCAGGAAATGCTAGCATGTATGCAACTATCCCTATGTTTTCTAATATTTCAAAAGACTCATAATATCTTGCTGCCAACTTTGGGAAACTTCCTATTTTTAAATAACTTATCTTTGCCTTCACTTTTAAAAACACATGTTCACCCACTTTAAAATATCTTAACACTTTGTTCTTGTCTACATAACTTTTCTGCCTATCCTGGGTAGCCTTTAAATTATCCTTTATCATTTTCATCTACTCTTCCATTTCCTTTAACAAATCTAGCCCAACAACTATTATGTCTATTGGATTATCCAAACTCACAGGTCTTCTACACTTTCTTCCATACAATGATTCAAATGGACTCATTTTCAATGAAGCCTAAAACCCATTATTGTATTCAAATTACACTAAATGAATACAATCTTCCCACTTTTATGTTTGATCCATCACATACATTCTAAGCATGTCTTCAATTATCCTGTTGGTCCTCTCTATTTTCCCATTTGAATCTAGGTGATATGTTGTACTAAGATTTAAATTTGTTCCAAAGCCTTTGAACAAACCTTTCCAAAAATTGGAAGTAAACTTTGGATCTCTATCTGAAACTATTTCCTTAGGCACTCCATGTAACCTGGAAACTTCTCTCATATATATTTTTGCAATATTTGTTGTCTTGTGTGTTGTCTTCACCGAGATAAAATGTGTTTCCTTAGTCAATTTATCTACCGTCACCATGATGGAATCATGTTTCTTCATTGCTCTGGGAAGATTTGTAATAAAATCAACCATGACAACTTCCCACTTCCATCCCAGAATGAGAAATGGTTGTAGGAAACCTATTGGATGCTTATGATCTATCTCCACCTTTTAGCATTCTATACATCTAGCTATGTAATTAGCCACTTCCTTTTTCATTACCGGCCAAAATATTAGCTTCTCACAGCTGCAATTGTCTTAAAATATCCTGGGTTCCCAACATATGGCATGTTATGCATTTCCTTCAGAACTTTTCAACTCACTGGAATTTGGCACATACACCTTACCCTTGTACATAATATTTCCATCTTCTTTTAGCTCATAAGAATTAATTTTTTGCTAAAAATTGCTTGTTGGAATATCTCTTTTATTTTGAGATATTACTGATCTAAATTAGTTGCTGCAAAAATTTTGTCTTTCAAATCAATCATGTACATACTGATGGCTACAATATGCACTTCATGAGATATCATGTTGAGTGCATCAGTAACTTGATTTTCCTTTCGCTTTATATGCTTAATTTCGAAGTCATGTTCACTTAGAAATTTCAGCCATCTAGTTTCCCTATAATTTAGTGTCGGTTGTCGAACTAAATGTTTTGGACCATGGTGGTCTATCCCTAGATCGAATTTATTACCCATAAGGTAATGCCACAACATTTTCAATGTAAGTACATTTGTTTCTATCTCTAGATCATGGGTGGCATAATTTCTTTCATGCTCTTTTAGTTTTCTGGACTCATAGCATACCACATGATCCTTTTGACTAAGGACTCCACCGAGCCCTTCTTTTCATGCATCGATGCACACAAAAAAAAAATCATCTGGGTCTGCAATCTTCAATATTGGTTGACTTGTCAATATTTTCTTCAACTGTTGAAATCTTTCTTCACACTTATAATTCCATTCAAACTTGTAGATAAGTGATTGGACTTGCAATCTTTGAGAATCCTTTTATGAATCTTTGGTAATAACCAACAAGACCCATGAATGGTATAACTTATGTCACACTCTTTGGCACTGGACATCCTTTAATGTCCTCTATCTTCTCAGGATCCACTGTTATCCCATATGATGAAATGATATGCCCCAAGTACTGAATATTATTTTTATAAAATATGCACTTACTTAGCTTAGCATACAATTTATTCTCTCTTAAAAATTGAAACACCATTCTTAAATGTTGCTCATGTTCCTCCTCTGACTTAGAGTAGATGATTATATCATCTAGGAACAAAATCACAAACTTTTCCAGGTACTCCATGAACACTCGATTCATCAAACACATAAAGATTGTTGGGGAAATTGATATTCCAAATGGAACTACTGTGAATTCATAATTCCCATACCTTTTCATGAATGTGGTATTGCTAATTTATTCTTATTTTATCCATACTTGATGATATCCTAATCTCAAGTCAATCCTAGAAAATATTCTTTCACCTTTCAGCTCATCAAACAAATCATCAATTCTTAGCAAAGGATATTTTTAATTTATGGTGACCTTATTCAGTTGTATGAAATTAATACATAGCCTTAGGGTTTCATATTTATTCTTTACAAAAATAACTAGGGATCCCCAAGGTGACACACTTTGGCGTATATGCCCTTTTTTACCAACTCTTCAATTTTCATCCGCAACTCTTTCAATTCTGGTGTACCCATTATGTATGGTGTCTTGGACACTGGGAAAAATCCTAGCACTAAATCAATAGAGAAATTAATGTCTTTTTTTGGTGAAAATCTTGGGATTTCCCTAAAAACATCTTCAAAATCCCTTAAGTCTGGATGGTCTCCAATGCTTTCCACTTTGTCTTTGGCTGCCTCTTCCATATGGACTATAAAATTCTGACATCCATTCCTGAAACTCTTCTTCAACTACATAGATGAAATATCTCTAACAACTACATCTCTTGGAATGCCTTGAATCTTTCCTTACTTCCCTTCCTCACCAAGACACGTAATTGTCTTGTTGTAACAGTCTAGGACAGCATGGTGTTTTTCCAACCAATCCATACCAATTAGACAGTCATATGAACCCAATGGTATGATGTTTACATCTATCTTGGTGTTAAGTCCACTCATGTCTATTTGAGAATCTTTAACCAACTCATCGATGTTCCTCTTATTCCCTATGGCTAATTGAACTAGAAAATATTTCTTATGCTTACTTCTTTGTAAGTGAAATATTTCAACAATGCTATAATTTATGTAACTATAGCTATCTCTAGAATCAATTAAAATTGTTATGGGTTTGTTATCAATCTTACCTTCCACTTCAATCATGGGGGATTGATATTCATATTTCTTGTTATCCAAGGCTGCATAAATCCTTGGAATCTTTCCTCTCATGTCTTCCACTTTTTTAGCCTCTTGAATTTTGTGGGAAGTCCTCATTCTTTCTCCTTTTTGAAGGCAGTCCCTATATAAGTGATTTCCCTGACACCCCAACATTGAACAGGATTTTTCCTTGGCCTTTTCCCAAATGAATCTGCAGTCTTATGCTCATTTTGGGCTTCTTGAACTTGTTGATTTATTTGGGAATTATATCTAAAAAATGGTGGCTTAAAACCTTTCTTCCTTTGATCCTTTTTCCCTTTCATATTTTCATTCCCAGCATTTTGGAACACTGGCCTCCCTCTGCTTTTCTCATAAAGACGCTTTTCTCTCCTTATGTCTTCCTCCAAATTCTTGGGGTTATCATATTGTATCTTGTCACTGTAGAAGGAGGGTAACCCACTTACAAACCTTTGGATTTTGACTTTTTTATACTTTATGAAGTCAACTAACTTTAGCAACTCAAAGAACCACTTCTCATATTCATCCATTATCATGGTTCCCAACTTAAGTTCAAAGAACACTTTCATCTTTCTTTCGTAGTAATGCTCTGAAAAATATTTCTCTTGGAAATATCCTTTGAACTACATCCACGAGATCCTCTTCTCATCAAGGTTATTGTCTTTCTTAAGTTTATCCCACCACATGGTTTCCTTTCCTTGCAAGTGGTAGGTGGAAATTATAGCGTCTACCTGAGAGGGGTAGTCATGCAGTTGAAAATATTTCTTCATTTCCAACAGCCAGGCCTTGGCCTCTCCTCCCTTCCTATTCTCACCATTGAAATTTGGTGGTTTAATCTTTCTAATATCATTGTTGGCCCTCGACCAATTTTTGAGGAAACATTGGTCGTGTTTGACCATTTTCTAGACTTCAATAGGCTGGTCGAAGATGGAGCGCCCAGAAGGAGCTCATATTGCAACATCTCGCTTGTTTTGAAGGCTTGTGGACCGATCAAAGGGTTTACTAGGGTTTATGTAATGGGTTAAGGGATTTTTTCCCATAGGTTTACCCATGATTAGGCCTCTTTGTAAATGTATAAATAAGTAGTATCTAAGCGATGTAAGAGGTACTACTAGGTGTTGGCTATGTGCACAATATGTTGTAAGTGTTAATGTTG
>SNQJ01S0086832.1:44767-58293 GCA_010110895.2 Picea sitchensis
CCAAGGAATTATCCATTATTTTATCAACATCCCCAACGCAGTTGACTAGGACTCTGAGATGTGGTTCCATAACTCTAGCTACTCAAAATGGGGTCTTGCATTCCATTTTCTTCAAAATTATCAAAACATTGTGGGTATTCCTCCCATGTGTTTTATTTATTCTCCCGAGTAGCATATTCAGGACCATAACATGTCCATTGAACCTTTACCATCCCTATGGATTTGTTCCTAATCATTTTGACTTTCTGATCCAGGATGTGTATTGGTTCCACCCGAAAATCCCCTTCGTGCTCCACCTCGATCACATTCCAATGAATTATGTGGTTAGGTTCAAGAACATATTTCTTTAATAATGATACATGAAATACATTATGCACTCTCATGGATGCAGGAAATGCTAGCATGTATGCAACTATCCCTATGTTTTCTAATATTTCAAAAGACTCATAATATCTTGCTGCCAACTTTGGGAAACTTCCTATTTTTAAATAACTTATCTTTGCCTTCACTTTTAAAAACACATGTTCACCCACTTTAAAATATCTTAACACTTTGTTCTTGTCTACATAACTTTTCTGCCTATCCTGGGTAGCCTTTAAATTATCCTTTATCATTTTCATCTACTCTTCCATTTCCTTTAACAAATCTAGCCCAACAACTATTATGTCTATTGGATTATCCAAACTCACAGGTCTTCTACACTTTCTTCCATACAATGATTCAAATGGACTCATTTTCAATGAAGCCTAAAACCCATTATTGTATTCAAATTACACTAAATGAATACAATCTTCCCACTTTTATGTTTGATCCATCACATACATTCTAAGCATGTCTTCAATTATCCTGTTGGTCCTCTCTATTTTCCCATTTGAATCTAGGTGATATGTTGTACTAAGATTTAAATTTGTTCCAAAGCCTTTGAACAAACCTTTCCAAAAATTGGAAGTAAACTTTGGATCTCTATCTGAAACTATTTCCTTAGGCACTCCATGTAACCTGGAAACTTCTCTCATATATATTTTTGCAATATTTGTTGTCTTGTGTGTTGTCTTCACCGAGATAAAATGTGTTTCCTTAGTCAATTTATCTACCGTCACCATGATGGAATCATGTTTCTTCATTGCTCTGGGAAGATTTGTAATAAAATCAACCATGACAACTTCCCACTTCCATCCCAGAATGAGAAATGGTTGTAGGAAACCTATTGGATGCTTATGATCTATCTCCACCTTTTAGCATTCTATACATCTAGCTATGTAATTAGCCACTTCCTTTTTCATTACCGGCCAAAATATTAGCTTCTCACAGCTGCAATTGTCTTAAAATATCCTGGGTTCCCAACATATGGCATGTTATGCATTTCCTTCAGAACTTTTCAACTCACTGGAATTTGGCACATACACCTTACCCTTGTACATAATATTTCCATCTTCTTTTAGCTCATAAGAATTAATTTTTTGCTAAAAATTGCTTGTTGGAATATCTCTTTTATTTTGAGATATTACTGATCTAAATTAGTTGCTGCAAAAATTTTGTCTTTCAAATCAATCATGTACATACTGATGGCTACAATATGCACTTCATGAGATATCATGTTGAGTGCATCAGTAACTTGATTTTCCTTTCGCTTTATATGCTTAATTTCGAAGTCATGTTCACTTAGAAATTTCAGCCATCTAGTTTCCCTATAATTTAGTGTCGGTTGTCGAACTAAATGTTTTGGACCATGGTGGTCTATCCCTAGATCGAATTTATTACCCATAAGGTAATGCCACAACATTTTCAATGTAAGTACATTTGTTTCTATCTCTAGATCATGGGTGGCATAATTTCTTTCATGCTCTTTTAGTTTTCTGGACTCATAGCATACCACATGATCCTTTTGACTAAGGACTCCACCGAGCCCTTCTTTTCATGCATCGATGCACACAAAAAAAAAATCATCTGGGTCTGCAATCTTCAATATTGGTTGACTTGTCAATATTTTCTTCAACTGTTGAAATCTTTCTTCACACTTATAATTCCATTCAAACTTGTAGATAAGTGATTGGACTTGCAATCTTTGAGAATCCTTTTATGAATCTTTGGTAATAACCAACAAGACCCATGAATGGTATAACTTATGTCACACTCTTTGGCACTGGACATCCTTTAATGTCCTCTATCTTCTCAGGATCCACTGTTATCCCATATGATGAAATGATATGCCCCAAGTACTGAATATTATTTTTATAAAATATGCACTTACTTAGCTTAGCATACAATTTATTCTCTCTTAAAAATTGAAACACCCTTCTTAAATGTTGCTCATGTTCCTCCTCTGACTTAGAGTAGATGATTATATCATCTAGGAACAAAATCACAAACTTTTCCAGGTACTCCATGAACACTCGATTCATCAAACACATAAATATTGTTGGGGAAATTGATATTCCAAATGGAACTACTGTGAATTCATAATTCCCATACCTTTTCATGAATGTGGTATTTCTAATTTATTCTTATTTTATCCATACTTGATGATATCCTGATCTCAAGTCAATCCTAGAAAATATTCTTTCACCTTTCAGCTCATCAAACAAATAATCAATTCTTAGCAAATGATATTTTTAATTTATGGTGACCTTATTCAGTTGTATGAAATTAATACATAGCCTTAGGGTTTCATATTTATTCTTTACAAAAATAACTAGGGATCCCCAAGGTGACACACTTTGGCGTATATACCCTTTTTTACCAACTCTTCAATTTTCATCCGCAACTCTTTCAATTCTGGTGTACCCATTATGTATGGTGTCTTGGACACTGGGAAAAATCCTAGCACTAAATCAATAGAGAAATTAATGTCTTTTTTGGTGGAAATCTTGGGATTTCCCTAAAAACATCTTCAAAATCCCTTAATTCTGGATGGTCTCCAATGCTTTCCACTTTGTCTTTGGCTGCCTCTTCCATATGGACTATAAAATTCTGACATCCATTCCTGAAACTCTTCTTCAACTACATAGATGAAATATCTCTAACAACTACATCTCTTGGAATGCCTTGAATCTTTCCTTACTTCCCTTCCTCACCAAGACACGTAATTGTCTTGTTGTAACAGTCTAGGACAGCATGGTGTTTTTCCAACCAATCCATACCAATTAGACAGTCATATGAACCCAATGGTATGATGTTTACATCTATCTTGGTGTTAAGTCCACTCATGTCTATTTGAGAATCTTTAACCAACTCATCGATGTTCCTCTTATTCCCTATGGCTAATTGAACTAGAAAATATTTCTTATGCTTACTTCTTTGTAAGTGAAATATTTCAACAATGCTATAATTTATGTAACTATAGCTATCTCTAGAATCAATTAAAATTGTTATGGGTTTGTTATCAATCTTACCTTCCACTTCAATCATGGGGGATTGATATTCATATTTCTTGTTATCCAAGGCTGCATAAATCCTTGGAATCTTTCCTCTCATGTCTTCCACTTTTTTAGCCTCTTGAATTTTGTGGGAAGTCCTCATTCTTTCTCCTTTTTGAAGGCAGTCCCTATATAAGTGATTTCCCTGACACCCCAACATTGAACAGGATTTTTCCTTGGCCTTTTCCCAAATGAATCTGCAGTCTTATGCTCATTTTGGGCTTCTTGAACTTGTTGATTTATTTGGGAATTATATCTAAAAAATGGTGGCTTAAAACCTTTCTTCCTTTGATCCTTTTTCCCTTTCATATTTTCATTCCCAGCATTTTGGAACACTGGCCTCCCTCTGCTTTTCTCATAAAGACGCTTTTCTCTCCTTATGTCTTCCTCCAAATTCTTGGGGTTATCATATTGTATCTTGTCACTGTAGAAGGAGGGTAACCCACTTACAAACCTTTGGATTTTGACTTTTTTATACTTTATGAAGTCAACTAACTTTAGCAACTCAAAGAACCACTTCTCATATTCATCCATTATCATGGTTCCCAACTTAAGTTCAAAGAACACTTTCATCTTTCTTTCGTAGTAATGCTCTGAAAAATATTTCTCTTGGAAATATCCTTTGAACTACATCCACGAGATCCTCTTCTCATCAAGGTTATTGTCTTTCTTAAGTTTATCCCACCACATGGTTTCCTTTCCTTGCAAGTGGTAGGTGGAAATTATAGCGTCTACCTGAGAGGGGTAGTCATGCAGTTGAAAATATTTCTTCATTTCCAACAGCCAGGCCTTGGCCTCTCCTCCCTTCCTATTCTCACCATTGAAATTTGGTGGTTTAATCTTTCTAATATCATTGTTGGCCCTCGACCAATTTTTGAGGAAACATTGGTCGTGTTTGACCATTTTCTAGACTTCAATAGGCTGGTCGAAGATGGAGCGCCCAGAAGGAGCTCATATTGCAACATCTCGCTTGTTTTGAAGGCTTGTGGACCGATCAAAGGGTTTACTAGGGTTTATGTAATGGGTTAAGGGATTTTTTCCCATAGGTTTACCCATGATTAGGCCTCTTTGTAAATGTATAAATAAGTAGTATCTAAGCGATGTAAGAGGTACTACTAGGTGTTGGCTATGTGCACAATATGTTGTAAGTGTTAATGTTGGCTTAGTGAAAGATATTGTAAGTTGCTCTGTGCAGATAGACTATGTAAAGTAAGGCTCTGTGCTACCAAGGAGTTGGCTTTGTGCCTTGACCTGATTTTGGGAAGGAGGATCTGGCGCGCAACGTATAGATCTCTTGTCCTCTGTGGAGTCTGGCTCTGTGGCTTTGTGCAAAGGAACAGACAAATGTAAGAAGATTGAAGACTAATAAAGAAGAAGAAGAAGTTGGTGTACGTAGCCCCACACTGGGGTGAAACACTTATATCCTGTGTCTTTATGTGCTTTGTGCGATGTGATTTACGAGTTATGTTGTTTAATTGCTTAGTGTTGTTGTTATAATGTATGATGAATGCATCTGATATTGTTGCTTAGTGATTGAAGGTTATTGAATGATATATCTGAGCTATGTTATGTGATAATTGATTAGAAGTGATTGATCTTTATTGTTACTATGTTGTTCTGTAAAAAGGGTTTACTCTACGATGTGAATGAGAGACAATAACTAATGCATATTGTTGTCTAAGTTCTCTACTAAGTATTGTAATCACAGATCTATGTCCTAGCTTGGTTGTAGACACCTAAGTCCTGCAACCCCCTCTGCCTTTAACTCGGGTGAGACTTCATCTACTTCGCAGGTGTTGTCGAAAGGGCTAGTATTTAGGGTTTTTTTGGTGCGTTGTTGAAGCGTTGAACCCTGGGTCTACCCATGTGCCAAAAAAAGGTTCCATTGTCGGTACCTGAAAATGTCATTGCTAGGAACTGAAGAAAAAAGAAAACTCTGTGCATAGATCTGTTGTTGTAGTGCACAGTATTCTACTTGACCTGCGAATCTCTGTGCTAAGAAAGAAACCCGATCTGAAGAAAAGAGGTAAGATCTGAAAGCTTTGTGCTCTGGTAAGGATAAGATAAGTGGAAATTTTTTCTTTGAAAATATGAATCTAGATATGTTTGATAGATTTTTTCCTAGTCTGAAAGCTAGGGCACAATGAGAAGAAAGAGTTGATATGAATAAATTTGATAGAAATAGAGCAAGATATGTTATTCCTATGCATAGAAAGAATTTTTGGACTAATAAGTGGATGCAGGAACCTAGAAAGAATTTTTGAAGATTGCACGTCCAGCACCATGATCCTAGTGCACAGTACAGGAAAGGTTGGGGCTCGTTTAAAAGAAAGAGAGGATTGACACTGTGTTATAACTGCAAAAGATCGGGACATCTTGCTAAGGAATTCCCTGGTACATGTCCTATTTGTCTTTGTTGTAAAGCTATTGGTCATGAAGTTGAGGATTGTCCAAGAATGATTGCTAAAGTTGAAAATATGAACACGAGACAAGAAAACTATGAAGAAGGTCAAGAGACTAAGGATATATTAAAGAATCATACATAAAAAGAGTCAGAGACTATGTCAATACAATTAAAAGAAGTAATGAATGATCATAGAGACATCAGTTTACCAGAGATCCTGAAAGAAAACAACGCATAGTTATAAGAATAGAAGACTTCGACATAGACCGTGTATTGAATGAAGAAACACACGTGAATATTATGCCATAAATCACTTGGGAAATTTTGGAAAAGGATGTTATGATACCTTCATTGGGAAGCATATGCTTGTTTAAAGGAAATATGATAACCCTATGTGGAAGAGTTACTAATATACCTATGATTTCTCATGAAACATCTATTGAAGAAGAATTTGAAGTCATTAAATTTGTTGAGAACAGCGCCCCCTTTCCACTTTTGTTAGGAACGAATTGGATCGAGAAGGATCAGATCAGAAGGAAAGCAGAGGAAGAAGCTACAAAAAAGAAAAAGCAAGAACTAAGGGACCTCATAACCAGAAAAATAGAGCGATTAATAGAAGAACAAGAGGATGAGTTGAAGCAATAGAGGGCAAGAGAATTAGTTGTCGAGGTTGAAAGAATGCAAAAATATTTGAAGGACATATCCATGAAAGAAAGAATTATAACTACCCCAAAAATTGTCAAAGAGGGGACATTAACCTTAGAATCTGTAAGATCACATCAGCAGTGTGAAGTCACTTTACTAAGAGAAGAAAAGAATAAGAATAGAAAGAGGAATCCAGAGACTCGGATCATAGGAAAGAAGGCAAGGAAGCTCAGTAAGAAGAAATCCAAGATAGAAAAACTACAGGAAGCTCTAGAAAATACTTCGTAGGAGGAATATCTACAGAACTTGAACCTCATCGGAATAGCAGAACCACGCAGAATGGGATTGCGCCATGACGAAGCTATATGACCTTTGGAGGCGCCCCGACCATTAGAATAATGCTCTAGAATGGATAGAAACACAGTTATTGATGGGAATATCATCTTTGGACTATTGATACCGTGCCATAATAGAATGACTCACATTGATGGATGCATTCCTTCCCGTTGGAGGAATTCGTTACGATGTTTCCTTATTTAACCCGTGGGACGCTGCACTAGGACCACTTTTTGCCACCTATGATTATCCAAGCCAACAGAGAATCGATTGCATATTTCATTGTGATTTCTAGACCTCGCCATCTATTTGATTACCTCACTTTTCTGTTCGTCTACCCGATCTATTTGGTTACAAGTGTGAATGTCGGGCGAAGCTAGCATGTTAGAGAAGTTTGTGGAGGAGATTCTTGCAGAGCTCGTGGCTGAGATATTTATGTCTGTAGGAATATAGGCATCGTCGACTAGGGGATTGCAAGCATTCCCCTCGACTGGACGTCGTTCTATCTGTACTACTGAGAAGTGAAGCAAGAACCGTGATGATCTAGCTAACGCGAAGTAGATCTCGTCATTCTTTCCAGATTATATATGTCCTTTGGCTGGAGAGGTTACCCACGATAGTATCCCACGTAAATTTGAGTACACATTGATCACTTTGTACATCCCTAAGAGGATACGCGTAGTTGGACCCTAGTTAGGACAGATCTGAGCTCTGAATAACAATGAATTTAACCTCGGAGACAGGAAGAACTACGCGATCCTCGCGCTGCATAGGTATTTGATGAAAACGATTGGGAAGAAACTATGCATATTCTCCCATTCGTGGATTAAGGAGCTCGCGCAGTCAATGATACTGAACGTGATGAATATCCTTCACTTTGGACGACATCAGGAGGTTAACTCCTGCGTTAAACTCCTCCTGTCATGCTATCACAAAGGATATTTGTGGCTCGATAGGTGCGTTACTCTGGATATAGCGTTGATCCACCTAATCATAGGACTGAGCATGCATGGATCGGACCCTCAACAGTTCTACCTAGGGAAGGCTTCAGATCGCTCCCTGGCACAACGAATAAAGGAGGATTATGGCAATGTAGAAAAGGGAAAGAGAGGCTACAAGGTATCCTCCATCCAGGATAGCACAGTGCACCTATATTGTCAGCTTATACCTGGCAAGATCGTCAGAAAAAATTGTCCAACACAGGTCACTGGGTTCGTAGTGCGTAAAAGAAATGAAAATGAACTCGATAAGTTACCTCCTCAATGAGCTCAAGAGAGACTTCCGTGAAGCATAGGATCAGGGCTATGAATTCCACTTTAGTTGGTTACTAGTATTAATCGCATTTATCGCTTGGCATATGCCAGAAGGAGCTACATTTCCAAAAGTTGAGCCATTGAATCCATTTTCCGCAATATTCTCCACCTTGTGGTATACAAATGACATGCCGAAGAAGTGGAAATAGAATGTTGTCTTCCATGCCTACTACCAACAGCTGAAACATGCTATTAAGGTTTTTCCATGCATGACCCCAAACACATTGCACCAGTAAAGACCGCTAGCGAAGTTCCACATAGATCGGCACTTTATCTATATCATTGCACGTAGGGATGAGAGAAATATAGAGTTACAATCCTACTATAATCTAACTGACGAAGACATGGAGGATATCACCAAAGAATGGACAGCGGATTTCCTTGTATCGGTGGAAGATGAAGAAATCTCTGACCCCGACATCATTGGAAGTCCCTTGGTCACCCGGGTCGAGCATGTCGG
Organism: Picea sitchensis; assembly: GCA_010110895.2. Classification (NCBI taxonomy): domain Eukaryota; kingdom Viridiplantae; phylum Streptophyta; class Pinopsida; order Pinales; family Pinaceae; genus Picea; species Picea sitchensis. The sequence continues at coordinate 53,342 of SNQJ01S0086832.1, forward strand.
GCAGAGTAGCGTGAATAAAAATAATAAGAAGGAGGAAGTGCAGAACATAGAAACTGATGAGGAGGATAGCGCCTCAGAGGAAAGTAGGCCTGATTCACCCACAGGAGGAGGAGGAGGCGAAGTGAATCAAGGAGGGGAAGAAGGAGAAAATAAAGACAAAGGTGAAGTTACACTGCTGAAGGATCCCCCTACTGAGGTTGAAACATCGAAGAAAAGGAAGGTTTCTCTGAAGAAACCCTCAGCAAGAAAGAAGACCTGCGCCAATAGGCCTCAGTTAAAGAATGTGCTCACAGAGGATGATGTCGGTCTAATCATCATTTTCGTGGAGGATGCTTTAGAGGATATCTTTCCTAGACATGGAGCGAAGAAGGAGACGTTGTATGAGTGAATCGAGAAAGATATCAAAGACATACAACAAGATATTCATTTGAGATGCATAGTACCTACTGCGCCCTCATCGTCGAAGATTGTAGAATTGGGGGATGAGCCCACCCAATTACAAAGACTACTAGATGCAACAGAGGCTTGACCTCGTCAAGTCCACGAAGAAAAGGAATAGGCTACAGAAGCCTTGAAGCAAGAAAAGGAGGAGGTATTAGAGAAACTACGAGTTGCACGGTCTTGCGTAACCACCTACAAGAAGAAGAAAAATGAAATTTGGATGATGTTCGAGGAGAAGAAAGCAAAGATATAGAAAGAAAAAGACCAGTTGCTCGCAGAACAGATTGTGGCCAAAGAGGTAGTGACTACAACACTTCACTCTGTGTCAGGCTTGGCACATGAGGAAGAAGATTCAGTCGAGATGCAAGTGGGGAAGCTCGCTAAGGCCATTCAGCAGCTTTAAGCATGGGTAACAGAGTTAGAACTTCAAGAATTTCCGAGCACTCCGCAAGAAGTACGCGATCAGAGGGACGAAGTTGCCAGGAGCGCAGTTGGAAGGATCAGGGCACTTACCTCAGAATGTAAGCAATTGAGTGATTGTAGTGCACAAACCTACTAATTCCTCGCAGAATATCCGGAGCTGAGGAAACTGGAAAGACAACTACAAGAGGCAAAGCAGCAGGCCTCCACCATCTAGGCGCAAATGAAGTCACTCACTGCAGTGGAGAAAATGAAGAGATCATAGGAACAACACACAGTCTAGTAGCATATTACTTCCATATAGACCAGAGTCATGGAAGTTACATAGAGATTATAGCCGGTATAGGACGAAGCATGCATGCATTTTGAATAGATTGAAGGACAAGGCTTGCAACTGGACCAGATAGTTATGACAGTGGAACAGCACCTGGAAGGGACTATTACAAAGAAAATCATTCAGGAGTTCACCAAGAAGGAGGCTCTAGTGAAGCAGCAAGTTGAGGCAGCTTGAGCTAAGCTCGAGGCCTTTGAAGTAGTGTTGCCTAGATCTGAGTGACTCTTCTTCAACTACATAGATGAAATATCTCTAACAGCTACATCTCTTGGAATGACTTGAATCTTTCCTTACTTCCCTTCCTCACAAAGACATGTAATTGTCTTGTTGTAACATTCTAGGATAGCATGGTGTTTTTCCAACCAATCCATACCAATTAGATAGTCATATGAACCCAATGGTATGATCTTTACATCTACCTTGGTGTTGAGTCCATTCATGTCTATTTGAGAATATTTAACCTACTCATCGATCTTCCTCTTATTCCCTGTGGCTAACTAAATTAAACAATATTTCTTATGCTTACTTCTTTGTAAGTGAAATATTTCAACAATGCTACAATTTATGTAACTATAGCTATCTCTAGAATCAATTAAAATTGTTATGGGTTGGTTATCAATCTTACCTTCCACTTCAATCATGGGGGATAGATATTCATATTTCTTGTTATCTAAGGCTGCATAAATCCTTGGCATGTTTCCTCCCATAACTTCCACTTTTTTAGCCTCTTGAATGTTGTGGGCAATCCTCATTCTTTCTCCTTCTTGAAGGTAGTCCCTATATAAGTGATTTCCCTCACATCTCAACATTGAATAGGATGTTTCCTTGGCCTTTTCCCAAATGAATCTATAGTCTTGTGCTCATTTTTGGTTGCTTGAACTTGTTGATTTATTTGGGAATTATTTCTAAAAAATGGTGGCTTAAAACCTTTCTTCCTTTGATCCTTTTTCCCTTTCATCTTTTCATCCCCGGCCTTTTGGAACACTAGCCTCCCTCTACTTTGCTCATAAATATGCTTTTCTCTCCTTATGGATTCCTCCAAATTCTTGGGGTTATCATATTGTATCTTGTCACTGTAGAAGGAGGGTAACCCACTTACAAACCTTTGGATTTTGACTTTTTTATACTTTATGAAGTCAACATACTTTAGCAACTCAAATAACTACTTCTCATATTCATCCATTGTCATGGTTCCCAACTTGAGTTCAAACAACACTTTCATCTTTCTTTCATAGTAATGCCCTAACAAATATTTCTCTTGGAAATATCCTTTGAAATACCTCCACAAGATCCTCTTCTCATAAAGGTTGTTGGCTTCCTTAAGTTGATGCCACCACATGGTTTCCTTTCCTTGCAAGTGGTAGGTGGAAATTATAGCGTCTACCCAAGAGGGGTAGTCATGCATTTGGAACTATTTCTTCATTTCCAACAACTAGGCCTTGGCCTATTCTCCCTTCCTATTCTCACCATTGAAATTTGGTGGTTTAATCTTCCTAAGATCATTGTTGGCCCTCGACCAAGTTTTGAGGAAACATTGGTCATGTTTGACCACTTTTTGGACTTTGACAGGCTAGTCAAAGATGGAGCGCCCAAGCGAAGCTAAAATCGTGGGATCTTGCTTGTTTTGTGGGATTGTGGACCGAGAAAAGGGTTTACTAGGGTTTATGTAATGCATTAAGGGATGTCCACCCATGGGTTTACCCATGATTAGGCATCTTTGTAAATGTATAACTAAGTAGTAGCTAAGTGATGTAATAGGTACCACTAGGTGTTGGTTATGTGCACAATATGTTGTATGTGTTAATGTTGGTTTAGTGAAAGAGATTTTAAGTTTCTCTCTGCAGAGAGAATGTGTAAAGTAATTCTATGTGCTACAAAGGACTTGGCTCTGTGCCTTCACCTGATTTTGGGAAGGAGAATCTGGCGTACAGCATGCATATCTCCTGTCCTTTGTGGAGTCTGGCTCTATGGCTTTGTGCACAGGAGAAAATGAATGTAAGAAGATTGAATACTAATAAAGAAGAAGAAAAATTTGGTGGATGTAGCCCCACATTGGAGTGAACCATGTATATCCTGTATCTTGATGTGCTTTGTGCGATGTGATTTACTAGTTATGTTTTTTATTTTCTTAGTGTTGTTGTTTCAATGTATGATGAACGCATATGATGTTGTTGCTTAGTTATTAAAGGTGATTGAATGCTATATCGAAACTATGTTATGTGTTAAGTGATTGGAAGTGCTTGATATTTATTGTTACTGCGTTGTTCTGTAATAAGGGCTTACTTTGCGATCTGAATGAGAGACAAGAACTAATGCATATTGTTGTCTAAGTGCTCTGTTGAGTGTTGTAATTACATATCTGTGTCCCAGCTTGGTTGTAGACACCTGATTCCTACAACCCCCCCTACCTCTACCTCGGGTGAGACTTCATCTTCTTCATAGGTGTTTCTGAAAGGGTCGTTAGTTAGGGTTTTGTTGGTGCAATGTTGAAGCGTTGAACCCTGGGTCTAACCCTGTGACAAAAAATGGTTCCATTGTCGAGACCTGAAAATGTGATTGTTGGGAACTGAAGAAAAGCCAAAGCTCTGTGATAAGATCTGTTGTTGTAGTGCGCAGCATTCTATTTGAACTATGAATCTTTGTGCTAAGAAACAAACTTGATCTAAAGAAAAGAGGTAAGATCTGAAAGCTTTGTGCTCTGGTAAGGGTAAGATAAGTGGAAATTTTTGCTTCAAAAATATGAATCTAGATATGTTTGATAGATTTTGTTGTAGTCTGAAAGCTAGGGCATAGTTAGAAGAAAGAGTTTATATGAATAAATTTGATAGACATAGAGAAAGATATGTTACTCCTATGCATAGAAAAAAAATTTGGACTAATAAGTGGATGCAGGAACCTAGAAATATTTTTTGCAAATTGCAAGTCCAACATTGTGATCCCAGTGCACAGTACAGGAAAGGTTGGGGCTCATTTAAAATAAAGATAGGATTGGAAGTGTGTTATAACTGCATATGACTAGTACATCTTGCTAAGGAACTCCCTGGTACATGTCCTATTTGTCTTTGTTGTAAAGCTATTGGTCATGAAGTTGAGGATTGTCCAAGAATGATTGCTAAAGTTGAAAACATGAACACAAGACAAGAAAAATATGAAGAAGGTCAAGAGACTAAGGATATGTTAAATAATCATACAAAAAAAGAGTCGGAGACTATGTTAATACAGTTAAAAGAAGTAATGAATGATCACAGAGACATCAATTTACCAGAGATCCTGAAAGAAAAATAGTGCATAGTTACAAGAATAGAAGACTTCAACATAGATTGTGTATTGGATGAAGAAACACACGTGAATATTATGCTAGAAATCACTTGGGAAATTTTGGGAAATATTTTTATGATACCTTCATTGGGAAGCATAGGCTTGTTTAAAAGAAATATTATAACCCTATGTGGAAGAGTTACTAATATACCTATGGTTTCTCATGAAACATTGACTGAAGAAGAATTTGAAGTCATTAAATTTGTTGAGAACAACGCCCCCTTTCCACTTTTGTTAGGAACAAATTGGATGAAGAAGGATCAGGTTAGAAGGAAAGAAGAGGACGAAGCTAGAGAAAAGAAAAAACAAGAACTAAGGGACCTCATAACCAGAAAAATAGAGTGATTAATAGAAGAACAAGAGGATGATTCCAAGAAACGGAGGGTAAGAGAATTAGTTGTCGAGGTTTAAAGAACGCAAAATATTTTTAAGGACCTAT
>SNQJ01S0086832.1:76837-101707 GCA_010110895.2 Picea sitchensis
TTTTCTGAAAGATACTTCTTCCTAAAGTATTTCTCAAACCATTCCCAAGACAGGCCCTCTTCGTGAATCCCTTTTACATTCTTAAGGTCTTCCCACCAAATGGAAGCCTTTCCATTCAAGTTGAAGGTGGCCACTCGAGCCTTCAAGTTTTCTGAGAAGTCATGGACTCTGAAGTACTTCTTTAGTCCAAGCAGCCAGGCCTCTAGTTCCTCTCCCTTCTTTATTTCACTGTCGAAGGAGAGTGGTTTGGCCTTCTTGAATTCTTTGAGATTATGACTCTTGGAAAGCTTTCGCTTCTTCTATTTTCTTCGGGAATAAGAACTAGTTCTGCTGCTAGAAGACCCCTCCGAGTCACCAGTTTCATTTCCATATGAATCATTCAATGTTTTTCCCCTGTCTCTGGGGTGGACCTTTCTCGAGGTGCTCTTCTCAGTGTGGCCACTTAAATGACCACGTTTTTGTATCTCAGGTGGACTTCAACTTTTCTTTGTTTGTCGTCGGTCTGTGTGACTGGTGTCAGGTTCATACTGCAATTGTCTTTGTATGTCAGATAAACTTTGCAGTAAGACTGCATTAATTTCCATTTGCTTCTCTTTCTCTTTTATCATCCTCTCATTATCGGTTTTGAATCTCTGTAGTTCGACCATGAGGCTCCTCACAGTATTAGTTAGATTTGGAGGGGTCCCTACTACCCTCCTTTCATCAGACTCTTCATCTCTATTGTGGGAGCTTTCCCCCACCTTGTGGTGAGTCACCATTCTATGCATCTGTAGTTTCCCGTGGTTGATCGTCTGCTTGTGTGCAAAATAAAAATGCTTGTTGTTAGTCAATATTTATATTCATTCGTAACCAGCGCATAATTCATATTTTTCACATGCATACACACAATAGGAGTTTTCATTCTTAACTTCGACTTTTGATTAAGGGGGTTAAGATAGAGGGTTACTCCTTTTAAGAGTACTTCAAATGGAGTCTCTACGCAACCCATTCATGAGCCCAAGCAGGCCAAGTGTTGTAACCATGCTTTGATACCAATTTGCAACACACCCACTACGGCATAATAGATTTTTCGCCTTTTTCTCTCTCCTTTTTCTCGAGGGAAAAAATCCCTAAGTTTCTACGAGGTCCTAGCACAGGATATTCCTTCCTTTCGAGACCTTCCCTAGCCCAATCCACTGGTTCTTTCATTGAAAACCCATCTTGTACAACTCAGGTACCAAGTCCAGGCTTCACCTCCATGTTATCATTGGTTATGACCCTGGCCAAGCCAAGAGACGCCTTTCGTACTTTGCGACTCAGCGATGCACGAGGGTCGAGCCTTTCGACTGTTCAAACCCTGAACCCTGAAATCATACATTTGGTGAGATCGACGGCCGCAAGTCTCTCCCTTGATCCGACGGTCCTAGCCGTATCGGGACTTCAGTAACCAGGAGTTCAAAAAGCAAAGGGGTCGAGTTTTTCGACTCTGGAAACCCTAAACCCCAAAATCCTACCTTTGGTGAGATCGACGGCTATGAGTCTCTCCCCTGAACCAATGGTCCTAGACGTATCGAGACTTCGGTAACCGAGAGTTTGAAAAGCAAGGGGTTCGAGTTTTTCAAATCTTCAAACCCCAAACCCTATTCACACTAAGACGATTTGGAGTTTCACACTCCGGGATGTCGTGACTTACGAAGTGAGGGTTATCACTCTATGGTTTCCCTAGTGCCAAAATGTTGAAAAGACAAAACCTATTCATACTAAGCTGCTTCATGGTTTCACACACCAGGGCTTCATGACTTGCGAAGACGAGGGGTCTTTCCCTTTGGTCTTTTGGGTGCCGAAACGTCGAAATGCCAAAAATTATTCCCGCTAAGCTGCTTCGGGGTTTCGCACACCGGGGCTTCACGACTTACGAAGATGAGGGGTACTGCCCTTTGGTCTTCCGGGTGTCGAAATGCCTAAATGCTGAAAACTATTCCCACTAAGCTGCTTCAGGGTTTCGCACACTGGGACTTCGCGACTTGCGAAGACGAGGGGTCCTTCCCTTTTGGTCTTCTGGGTGTCAAAACGCTGAAATGTCAAAATGTCGAAGTCTCTTCGCACTAAACCGATGGTCCAGATCACTCCTAGATCAACGACCACAATCACGTCACGATTTCACGAATCGTGAGTCCGTGCAATCCTACCCGTTGACCACTCCAAGTCGCGGGTCAGCGAAATGTTTCCCGACTGCCATGCATCCTGTGTCGATGGGTGGTTCCAAATTACTTCGGGACTTTCAGGACGTTGCCAATTCCACCCTTCGACCTATGTAAAGGTTAAGTTCGACGGGAAATAGAGCTCTGACAGATCCTCCCGAGGGTTCCTGGGTAAATTACCCCTAGGTTTGGTGATCTGACTAAAGCCTTCCTAAATCACCGAGCTATATACTCTATAGTAGGGGGTAAGGTAAACTCATGGTTTTACTATCATAGTATCCCTTTCAAGGGACTTACTCCGACTCATGAGTGCGAGGAAACTTCTCGGGAGAAGTGCCTTCGAGAAATTAAGCCAATGCATAGCGTGAGCCAGGTAGATGGGGTCGTTCTCCAGGGCACAGACTCATATCCTGAACCTATTCATTCTATGTCTAGACCGATTATGGTCATATAAGTATAAGTATGCATCCATTTCCTCCAAATCAAAACACACGTAAACACTTCTATACATAAAACATTCATGAGCGTATAAGCATGAGCATGCATTCAATTCGAAATGTAAGACATAACACTTATCAGGAAACACCAGTCATGTTGCGACTAAAAAAGAGGGGTGCTCGTTTCCACCCAACCGTAGGCTCAGTGAATCTAGATAGATTTACCACTAGCCACCCCCGAGCTAGACCACGATGCTTGGAGATTCAATCTCCTATTTCTAGCTCCACGAAAGTCTAGAACGAAGGTTTTTCTTTCTCCTCCACTATTCGGGACTCCCTATCTCTCTAGAGTTCCTTCTGTCTTCTTCCTCTGCTATCCCTTTTGTGTGCACCCTCCCCCCCCCCACACTTCCTTTCTTGCCTTGTTCTGCAAGGTTGCATGTGGCACGAATTTTCCCGTCCATGGTCAGGTCTGAGGGCTTCTACGGATGGGCAGTTCACCCCCATCCCCTCATTAACTAATGAGGAGCCTCCCCACCTACCATCCTGGAAAGTAATTCATTCTAGGGTCAGAGAGTCGCTTTGGTCTTTGAGCCAGTAAAGACCAATATGGTATTGGTTCGGTGGAATTTAACGCCACCATTCTAGGTGCCTTCCACCACCTTTCATTAGCCATCGTGGTCTCTTTCAGCACATCCCCCTCCCAACAATCATGCAACACATATTTATAACATTATTTACATTCATCGACCCTTTATACAAAGGTTCGTCAAATCAAACGTTCACATCTTTAATTTTTCCATAGTTCTTGGCCAATATAGTTATTTTTATAGAGTGGGGTAAACAAGGTGTTACATTCTACTACTTCTGAGGTGTCCAATAATGGTGGGAAATAAGGGTGAAGGAGATCCACGTTGAACACTGGGTGCAGTCCAAGGAAAGGAGGAATGTTGAGCTCAAAATAATTATCCCCCATGGACTTGGTGATGGTGTATGGCCCATAACGGAGTGGGCGAAGCTTTTGATGGGGTTGTGTAAGGCGTTCTTTCTTCAAGTGCAACCAAACTTTTCTGCCCACCTGAAACTTATGTGGCAACCGATGTTGATCATGCCGCTGATTTCACTTGTCATCAGACTTCTATAGGATATGTTGAACCTATTGGAGGATGTGTTGGATCCATTCAATGAATTGGGTGGCTTTGTCAGCTTCATTTGGAGAAGGATATGAGTCGATTGAGGTGACCGCAAGGGGAAGTGAAACATCTATGGGACCCAATGGTTGGAATCCCAATCCCACCTGAAAAGGGTTGTGGTCGATTGAGCTATGCAAGACTCAATTGTAGCTATGTTGGACATAGGGAAGGAACTCATCCCATGTGTGAGGGTGCTTTGAATTATACATGCGAAGGATATGCACAATCATTCGATTTATGACCTCGGTTTGGCCATCTCTTTGGGGGTGGAAGGTCATGGATTTGGTGAGCTTGTTGTCTAGCAGTGACCAAAGGCTTGACCAAAATGTGTTGAGAAATCGACTGTCCTGATCTCATACAATGGTTTTCGGGATTCCAAAATGTACCCAGACTCGTTCAAAGAAGAGCTTGGCAGTGGCCTCTGACGTGATCTTCTTCTTGCAAGAAACCAAAATCGCCATCTTATAAAAGCAATCAACAACCACAAAAACACAGTCATTTACCCACTTGGTGGACGGGAGGCTCAATATGTAGTCCATTGAGATGGATTCCCATGGCCTGTCAGGAGTAGGAAGAGGGGTGTACAGGCCCTGTTTCTTAGTGGTCGGTTTGGTAATAGCGCAGGCAGTGCAGGACCTGATATACTTGTTGACCTCCTGTCAAAGTTTCAGCTAGTAGAAATGTTTCTGTAGCATCTCCACTGTATTTTCGACGCCATAGTTTTCTACCACCCAAATTTATTGGGCTTCCCATATCAACTTCGCCTGCTCGCTTTATGGAACACATATATGGCCCAGACGACACAACAACCCATCTTGAAGATGGAAATTATCGAAAACTGCATTTGCACCCAACATTTGGTAGGTGGTGGCGAAGTCCAAGTTTGTCTCATAGAGTTGGGGCCATTCAGAGGTCTCATGGTCGTAAGAGTCTAGCACCATGGTGAGTGTCGTGATTGGCGGTTTGCTGAGGCAATCAACGATGCAATTGGTGCTTCATGTTTTATACTTGATGTTGAGGTGGAATTGCTGCAAGTATGTGGACCACTTTTGATGGTGGTGATTTTGCAATTTTCCTTGTGTCTGCATGAAATGCAGTGTCTTATGATCAGTGTGTATGACTATCTCTTTCCCAAGAATGTAATGTCTCCACTAGTGGCAGGCTTGCACAATGGAGTACATTTATTTGTTGTAAGTAGGGTACTTACGGCCAACATCTGATAGTGTCTCACTATGATAGGCCACGGAGTGGTTGTGCTGAGTGAGAATGGCACCCACAACATAGTCTAAAGCATATGTCTCGATCTCAAAGGGATGTTGCAAGTCTAGTAGTGAAATTACTGGGGTTGAGCACAAGCGTTGCTTCAAAACATTGAGCACTTATTTTTGGGACTGGCCCCATGCAAATTTTGACTTACCACCACCCCTGGTTATTTGGTTGAGGGCCGATGTAATATGGGAGAATCCCAACATGAACCTATGATAGAAATTGGCAAGGCCCAAGAAGATCTGAAGCTTAGTGAGTGTGGTTGGGGTTGGCTAGTCACGGATGACTTGGATCTTGGTTGGATCCACATGTATGTCATGTTGATCAATGATGTAGCCTAGGTAATGGATCATGTCCATGCCGAAGGAGAATTTTTCAAAGCTGGCGTATAGCTTGTGTTGTCGAAGGGTGTGCAGGACCTGTTGAATATGTTGCAAGTGTTCGGCCCAAGTCTTGTTGTAAATGAGAATGTCATAAAGATACACCACTACAAAAGTATTGGTGAATGGTCGCAGGATATCGTCCATCATCCTCATGAAAGTGGTTGGATAATTTTTCAAACCAAAGGGCATGACCAACCATTCAAAAAGGTCTTCCTTTGACTTGAAGGTGGTCTTCCATACATTTGTCTGTTCTATCGGGACCTGGTGGTATCCAGACTTCAGATCAATCTTACTGAAGTATTTTTCCTCCATGAGTTGATCAAGGAGGTCGTCGATTCAGGGAATCGAGTACCAGTTTCTGATTGTGATTTCATTCAGAGCTTGGTAATCAATGTAGAGTCGTCAGGTTCCATATTTCTTATGTACCAGCATGATTGGGCTCCCGCAAGGTGATGATTTGGGATGGATGTACCCCTTGTGGAATAGTTCTTAGATTTGTCGTTTGATCACCTCATTCTCTAACAGAGAGCGACGATAGACTAGACCATTGGGCAGTGGTGTGTCAGGGGTCAGATCGATGGGGTGCTTGACTTGGCATTGTAGAGGTACCCCGGTAGGTGAGGACAAGATATCTAAGTATTCTTCCAGGACCTTATCTACTTGCTTCTGTTGTGTGGATAGGTCAGTCGCAGAGACCCTAGATGTGGTTGTGATCTTTCACTTATTCTGAGAGAAAATCATGAAGAAGACAAACTTCCCCATCTAAGAGATGACCTTCCTGCATTTCTTAGTAGATATCAATGAAATAGCATTAGGTGGGACTGCCTCGGGTATCCTGTACAATTTCCTGTTCAAATTTATAATAACACTATGAGGCCTAGACTCATACACAGCATGGTGTTTCCATAAATAAGGTTGGCCCAAAAGAACATCACAAACTTTAAGAGGAGAAACATCACACAATACCTTGTCTTTGAAGGGCTTGATGTCATACGACAATTGACATTGTTGGTTGATGCGGAGATCGCTTCCTTGGCGGAGCCATCCAATGGTCTAGGGTTGTGGGTGCGGCATTGTCGACAAGGCCAGCTACTTGACGACCTCTGCTGAGATGAGGTTATTCTGGGTACCACTATCAATGATGAAGTGCAGTGGGGTGTCGTTTACCCACATTTGTGAATGGAAGAGGATCTCTCCTTCTTTTGGATCGTCTGGTTCACCACGCTGGAGCTTGGTGGTAGCAACGGTGGAACTGGGTTCTGCATCAATGATCCATATTCCTCTTTCTAGTTTTGGCTCAGAATTAGAACCCACATATGATTCAAAGGCTTTCACTTTGGTTACCAGTGACTGCTTTGAGCGGCAGTCAACAGTGTTATGCCAAGGGCTCTTATGGAAGTCGCACCACTTCCCGATATCTTTCTTTGTCTTTCTGGTGTCCTTCTTTGCTTGCAGCTTGGACTGGTTGTCTTGATACTGTCCATATTTTCTCTGAAAAATTTTTTGTGGGTTGGGGCCATCCTTTCCTAGTTTTTTTTGTGAGGGGTTCCCAGGCCCAAATTGTTGTGTCTTTTGTTTGATCTTCTGCTCGATTTTGACGGCATATTGGTAGGCCACACCCAAGGATGAGATGTCCAAAAATTCCATTTCGGTATGGATGTATCTATGCAGAGCACCGCGATACTTGAGCACGAGATGTTGCTCTGAATCTTTGATACCCGTCTTGGTGTGCAAGGTATGGAAGATATTTGTGAAATATGGCACTACTTGGTTTGTCTCTTGCTGCATTGTGGTCCATTTGGTATAAAAGCCATCATAACTTCCGACAAGGTAGTATTGTTCCTTAATAGCATCCCTGAAAAATTCCCAGGTGGTCGTGACTATAAATAATGAGGGTTCCTATGTTTCCTTTTGCTCACATAAATTTTCCCACCAATATTTGACATGGGGAATGGTTTTGAGGAGCGCCAAAGTAATATTTTCTCTATTTGAAAAGTTATGGACATTAAAATACCCTTCTAGTAGATTCAACCACTTGTCTACAACATCTGCATCTATCTGACCTTCAAATATAGGAATATCGAATTTTATTTGTACCTCTAAGGGGGTGGCACCTCCACTCAAAGAAGATGTGTCGCATGTTGGTAGTCGACGAAGGATTTGCGTGAAACTATCCATCATCTTGTTCCTTTGTTGCATGAGGGATTCCTCAATCAATAGTTAGAAATGATCTCTTGTCCCTTCATATTTCTTTTCTCCTTCCATGAGAGGTCACTTGGGCATGCGAGAGCTTTTATCCTCAAGAGAAACAAGCTCGATACCCAACTCTTTGTACTCCGACCTCATTGGGGAAATGCATTAAGATGACAAGGAGCAAACCGCTCTGATACTACTGATCTGGATTTTATGAGCAGAACGAAATGAATATAGATTATTAACAAGTGATTAACAAAAAATAACAAAGATACAATAAAACTGGTTTTCTATTCAACAATTAAATAAGTTGAAACTATAAAATGCAGCGAAAACAAGCTTGCTGGAATGGTGGCGGCTTATCTCTGAGAAGAGATGTGATGGCTGCACTCACTCACAAGAAGATGATTACAATGAGGCCCTCAAGGAATTTTTACAATAAACATGAATGCAAAAAACACTAGACATCCAAAAACCTAACCCTAGGAGATGAAGCGCCAAAAGTCATGTGGGCCCCGTTTGGGTAAGTTAGTACATCAACTTCCCAAGGTCGTAACTTTTGCATACGATCTCTGTTTTAGGCATATGATAGCTCGTTGGAAATTTATCATCGAGGAGATTCATTTTGAGGTAAATATCTAAGGAAATTCAACATTTTTCCCAAAAAACATTGTTTAGGGACTCAAAACGGCTCCGGAAGTGAAAAACTGCGAAAAATAGTAAATTACCAAAATTGTCAGAAAATTGTTTTGAGTTAGTTGGAAAAGGTGGGTGACCACCGATATCCATCTAGATCATCTATCACAGACAAAATCCACAACAATGAATTTCACCAATTCGCTTTGGTTCGAGCCCATCCAAGCCCGGTGTTTGAACCAAATGCTCTGTTACCATAATGTAATGTACACCAACCCAACCGAGGGACATTACGATGTGGAATACTCATAAAAAAAAAATATGCTAACTAAATTAATTCATTTACAGATAACTAATTCCCTGTATCTTTCAACTATGAATTAAAATAGATTTAGCTATTATCTATAACCATAAAATCGATGCATCTACAACATATTAAAATAACATGAATGCATCTTAAAAATTCACACAACAACATACAAATCATTATCAAATACATAGAGTTCATGCACATCAAAAAATTCACGAAATAACTCAGAAACAAGATAAAACACTAATCTTTTAACAATGGTTGTGCAACCAGCTGCTTGGGATGGATGTTCCACCCAACCATAGACATTTTGTTCCAAATCTCAACAAAAACTCACCCCCGAGTTGAGGCTGGTAATCCACAAAAGAGGGTGGTCTCTCACTGTCCACTCATAGCTTAGAAAACTCACAACCCATTGATATCTTCCTACAACTATCATGATTTTCCACCATATCTCTTCCACTGATCTTAGTTATTTAGGAATCCCATTCATTTATCAAGGTCTCTTTCGCATAGGTAACCAGGAATCTCTTAGTTGGGAACTCAAGGGAAATTGCTGCTAGGAAAACTACCAGCAAAACACAACAAACACTTACGATTTTAGTGCAACTTGCTTAGTATTTAACTCTTAAATTTACATCTCCAAATACACTCAAATACACCCCAAATTTCTCTAGAATTCTCCCTCCATTATTGCACTAGCTCCAAGCTCTCTTCCCTTCTCTCTACTTGCTCCTCATGCACAAAAAATCCATGTGTAAAATTTTTGTCCCAACCCATACAAATTTCCTCTCCTTTAGCTTTCTTTCTTGACTCGCACTCTTCCCCAGGATGATTGTACTCAAACCCCATGTGCCCAATAAATTTGGGATGTGATTACTCACACCCACCCTCTTACATGTATTCAATGATTAGGTTTGGGAACACTCAATCAGAAATTGGATGGTTCATACACCTATAGAAAATTTAGTAAAATGGGTTGAATTAATATACACGGGTAATTCCCCGTTAGACCCCTCTTGAAAATTATTCTAGACACTCACCTATCTTGTGGATTAATTCAACCCCCATCTCTTTTCCATGTCTCATTAGCAGATGGCATCACATTTTATTATTCAAACAAGGAAATACAATTTGCATATTACATCGCTTTAGTCGTAGCCACACATTATATCTGCATAAGCATTAATTAAACTTGGAATAATAATGGGGATGTTACATGAAGCTTTTGTAGATTCCCTCAAGGATAAATACTACCCTATTGAAAACTACAATGACTAGTACACAAGATGGAGAACTCTACATCAAGAGAGAGACCAAATGGTGTCAGAGTACACCAAAATATTCCATACCATGTGCATAAAGTGTTCGACAACATAGGTATTCCAACAGAGGACGAACACCTTCAGTAACCACTCACACAACCAGATAAAAGATCAATACACCAATGTTTTCACATGGTAAAACCATTATGGCGAAACATCCACAACCCCAGCCAATGTGGCCACTTGGCGAAATTTATTAATCCAAAAGAAAAATTTACAGAGAGATTTACAAGAGAGTTTCTCACAATCGATCATCAGAAAATGGCCCACCGTGCTCTTTAGATAAATATCATGGACCAGTTGGGTTTTAAGCCATAGATCAATGTAGTCATTAAGATTGAGGAGAATATGAACCATCATATCACTCAATGTCGGGAACATAGCGTGAACATCATATTTCCTAACTACAAATGCATACTAATGCATACTAAAGAAACACACTAAGAAACACACTTTTACCTAATGACACATTAGAACAAGTTGATCTTAACTAAATCCTAAGTGTCTAAATATCATAACATCCACACTTAAGAACAACTTGGGATAGGATTGAAGGATTTACAAAGGAAACACAATAGGAGAAGGAAGGAGGCATTAGAGCCTATCCCCCCTTAATAAAAACTTCTTGAACTCCTAACATGGATCGAAGTTTTAAAAACTTCGCTTCTGTAAGATAATTTGTGAAAAATTCTACAACATAATCATCTATAGTGAAAATTAGCACTTCAAGAACTCAATCATGAATGATATTTGAGATTAAGTGCATGTGTAGCTTGAATTTTTTGCTACACKGATGTTGAACCAGGTCTTTAGTGAGATTGATGGCACTCTGATTGTTGCACCAGAGGGTTGTTAGATGTTKCTACTACAATCCAAACTATGAAAGGATATTTCGAAGCCACAAGTCTTATTGAATTGCATTAACCATTACTCRGTACRCTTATTTTATTGAAGAAAGAGAAATAGTCTATYGTTTCTTACAGGCCCAAGTGACAAGTCCTGAACAAGGGATGAAAACTTAACCTGTAGTATACATTTGATCATCAGGCTCGTTGGCCCAATATGAATCATTGAAACCAAACAATAAGGAGTCCCCTTGAACTATAATGTATCTCGAACTGAATTATACCCCGGACATACCGAAGTATTCTTTTAGTTGTTTTCCAATGATTTTCATGGGTTGTTTTCATATATTGGGAAACAATACCAACAGCAAAGGAAATATCAGGATGGGTATGAGTCAAGTACAAGAGGATACCAAGTTACTGAAAGTACTTATTGGCATCAACTTCGAGATTGTAAAGGTGGAAGAAAGTTTGACTCTATACTGGAAGGGAGAAGGGGTTTGTTTACAATATTCCATGTGAAAGCAACGAAGAAGGTCACAAGCATACTTAGACTGGGAAAGAAAAAATCCTTCCTTAGTTTGAAAAACTTAGAGGCCAAGAAAGAAAATAGTTCACAAATCTCCTTCCTTGGTTTGAAAAACTTGGAGGCCAAGAAAATAGTGCAAAAATCCTAAGTCTGTCATTTCAAATTTCTTCTTAAGGATGGTTTTCATATGGTTTAAAAGATTTGGGTCACTACCAATGAGGATAAGGTCATCTACATAAATAAAAAGGAATATGATATGGCTTCCTACTTTCTTGGTATATACATTAGGATCATAATGGCATCTAGAAAATCCAGTTTCTAGAAGAAAGTTTTCCATTTTGACATACCAAGCTCGAGGAGCTTTCTTAAAACCATAAAGAAATTTATTAAGGAGATAAAAAATGATAGAGTCATTCTAGACATAGCCAAGAGGTTGTTCCATGTATATTTCTTCTTGCAAATCCCCATGCAAGAAGGAATATTTGTCATCCATTTGATGGACCTCCCATTTATGTGAGGCTGCAACGGATAGAACAAGGCAGATGGAATCCATTTTGGCTCAAAGGGAAAATGTTTCATTATAGTAATTTCCTTCAAGTTGGGAGAATCCTTTGGAAACTAATCGAGCCTTGTGTCTTTCAACACTTCTATCATATGCACACATAGTTCGGTATACCCATTTACATTTGACAAGTTGTATTCCTTTAAAAAGAGGTACAAGATCCCAAGTATCGTTTTCCATTAAATAACAATACTCTTCATTCATTGTTGTATCCCAATATGGATGACTTGAAGCTTCTGCAAATTTCTTTAGATCATGACTCTCTGAAACTTGAGGCCAAAGAGAAGAGGCTCACTGGAAATGTGAATGTTTTCGACACTGATATGAAGGATCACTAGAAAGATCACCAGTTGATTCTCACGTTGAACAGACCCATATAGGAAGTGGTGGTGTTGGTGTAGGTTCAGGTTCAATGGACTCATATGGAGGAAGGTGATCAGGTGGAGGTGTATTTTCATCCTCACTGTCATCATCATCTGAAGAAGAAACCATAATAGGAACATAAGAAGTCTTTATTGGAGGTACCTATAGTGCTTATCGCTCCAAGTTGCATAAGCTTATATTGCTCTCTAATAAAAGCATCACAAAAGGACTCATGAGTGGGTTTTTGATAAGTCCCTAGAGCTTCTCTAGTGCCATAGAAGATAGATGAAAACATTGAATCTTCACTACCAATCTTAGCAAGAATAATATATATGCAACGCTCATCGTCCAATTTTATACTACACTCTTCACATAAAATTCTAAGTGTTTTGAACTTAGATATATAGTCTTCATTGCAAGAAAATTCATGTGGACTTAAAGTCATTATCTGATTTTATATTTGGTGGGCTCAAATAATATTATGTTTACCAAACACAAATTAAATATTTTCCCAAGATTTATTGGGGGCTTCAATTCCTTGAAGGTGAAACCTCAAATCATGAGAGATGGACATTTTGATTATTCCACGAGCTTTGCCATTCCTATTAATCCATTTGACATACTTTTCATCATCTATGGGTTTTTCTTATTTTCCCAAGGTAATTTGATACAGTCATTTACTTCTTAATAAATCCTCCATATGGGATTTCTATTAGAAGTAGTTGGTGCTGGTAAGAAAAAAATCATTGGGAGAAGCCATATTAAATATGCAGGTAATATGGATTTAAAATATGAAACCGATGGTTTGGATTGAAAGATCTCAAAAAAATAGGTTATTTCAAAAAACATGGCACTAGAAGTTGGTCCACGTGGTGATACTCCCCCTAACTATGCCTATAAGCTCACTTTTGAATAAGATACTTATGAAGTGTCTCACTTTTATAGAACAAGTGAGAATCACTTTTACAATGAAGTTTCTTTATAAATGAAATTTGCATGCAAAAAATAACTTAAAAGAAAAATTTTAAAGTTATTTAATAGTGATTCATTTTTATAACTTAAGTGAAATGCACTTTATAATGAATGCATGAACTTTTTCAAAAAAAGTAACAAAAGAGAGACTTGAAGTCAAGACCTCTTACTAAGTAAAGTAATGTTTAACCAAGTGAGCTAGTGCAAAACATATTATATTATTTAGAAGGATGATTGTTGTTGTTGTTGGTGGTGTTGTTGTTGGTGTTGTTGTTGTTGTTGTTGTTGTTGTTGTTGTTGAAGATGGCCTTGGAGAGCATGCTCATAAAAAAAAATCACATAAGAAAAAAGTTTCGCTTCTCGGCGAAAACAAGGGTTAGATTACCCAGAAAATGCAATGTTTCCCTCTATTTTTTATTTACCAAGATTACATAGAATGCACGGCAAAGAGCATACGTAGACAAGAAAAGTATTTCTGATTTGTTTCTAATTTGTTGACATCGCACATGGCATGGGGAAAATATCATACATAAATACAAAAGAGTAACAACCTATAAATAAAAAATAGAAAACAAAAATAAAACCAAGATACTAACTCTACAAAAATTTAAAAGGGCATATTCGGCCTTTATACCTCTGGATCTTACTAAAATGGTCGTATCTTGGGAAAACATAAACTTTTTCGAGTGAAATGAAAAGCATTATTGACTTAAAAAGCGCTATGAATGCAATGGAATAGTCCTCTCATCCCAAAAATGTATGGAAATGGCATAAACCATAGATGAGGCAACACAGCTTCATAATCTCGATCTACAACGAGAGCAGATTTTCAAATTCTCTTTGATACCATGTAAGACAACACATATATTCCAACAAAGGACCAACACCTTCAGTAACCACTCACACAAATATATCAAATATCAACACACTAATGTTTTCACGTGGTATAAAAACCCCTTCAAGGAAATATCCACGACCCTAGCCATCATGGCCACTTTAAGCAATTTATTAATGCAAAAGAAAAATTTACAGAGAGTTTCTCACAACTGATCATCGGCAAATGACCCTCCATGCTCTTTAAATAGAGATCATGGACCAATCAGGTGTTAAGACATGGATCAATGTATTTTTTAATATCGAGGAGAATATGAACCGTCAAATCACTCTTTGTCAGGAAGATATCGTGACCATCGAATTTCCCAAAAACAAATGCATACTAATCCATACTAAAGAAACACACTAAGAAACACACTTTATCTAATGACACATTAGAACAAGTTGATATTAAATAACTCCTAAGTGTCTAAATATCCTAACACAAAATTGGGTATTAAAGACTCCAAGCGACACCTAGTTCTGAAGTACCAGAGTGGCCTACATAGGTACATCCAAACAAATATGGAGTTCCTGGAAATATCCTCACTAGGAGCTACTTACAAATATGTTTTCAATATTGAGTAAAAGTCCAAGAAAATTAATAAGAGGGATTTCAATTCTAAAAACCCATCGCAGTAGAATCACGATAAAGGTGTCCCTAACTCCCATAAAAAGGATAGAGAAAGGATTTCCAACCCCAAGACAACCAGTGCAAGCCACACGCAAAGAAGGGAAATGGGAAGTTGAAGAAGGACACTAGAAAGTGGTGTGAGCTCCATAAAATCTCTTGGCACAACACTGATGAATGTCACTCAAATAATCATTGGTGGCTGAGATGAAATCCTTGAGTCAGATGTCTATTAAAACTCTAATTCAAAACCAAAAAAGGAAAAATAGATCATTGACATGGAACCCATTGTCACCATCACTACAACAAAGGTCTAGTCAAAATAACGAGACGAGCCTAAAGAAAGGGAGTTCCTCTTCTACTCAAACATGTGGGTGAAGGGGACCCCACTACATTTCATTATTGATAGTGATATCTAAAAGAAACTAATATCAATGGAGGTCATCAAGAGGTTGAACCTAACAACAATGACACACCCTCAGCCATACACCATTGGTTGGCTCAGGTGGGCATGAGACATCTATGTCAGCCAACAATTCCTCCTCCACTATGATATCAAGCCCTTCAAAGATGAGGTATTGTGTGATGTTTCCCCACTTAAATTTTGTGGTGTTCCTTTAGGATAACCATATATGTGGAAGCATCATGTTTTTTATGAATACAGGCATCGTAGTATCATTATTACTTTAGCAGGTCGACTCTACAGAGTACTAGAGGTGGTCATAATTACTACGATCTATTTTCTCTCTATGAAACAGTGCAGAAAGGTGTCTCTCAGACCAGGAATTTTTTCCTCTTTATGGTCTGGTCAGAAGGTGAATGGAAGATCATTGCAAACGCCAAAACCTCTGCACTAGGTCTTTCTAAATAGGAGAAGAAGGTGGAAAATATAGTATAAGAACACAAAGACATATTTGTCTCACCTATGGGGGTTCCTTTTCATTTTCAGGTAAAGAAATCAGTTGATTTTACACCCACTTCTCCTCTTCCTAATGGCCCTATATATAGGATCTCTATTCAAGAGAATGAAAAAATCAAACGCTAGATCCAAGAGCTAATTTTTAAGTGCCACATTAGACCAAGATCCTCACATTGTGGGAGCCTAATTGTTCTAGTATAGAAGAAGGATAGGACATGGAAAATTTGTATTGATTAAAAATCCCTGAACAATATCACAGTCAATAACTGGTACACAATCCCCCAGATTGATGATATTTTAGATCAGCTCAAGGGAACCAAATTTTTTAGTAAGATTGATTTGAATTCAATATACCACCAACTGTCGATTAAGCAAAATTATGTATGGAAGACAACCTTCAAGTCTAAGTAAGGTCTCTTTGAGTGGATGGTCATGCCTTTCGTCTTTACTAATGACTTGGCCACATTCAAACGGATGATGGATGATATATTAAAGCCATTCACAAACTCCTGTGTGGTCATATAGGTGGATGAAATCCTCATATTTAGTAAAAATTGGGAGGAACATGTAAGGCACATCCATTAGGTCTCGGGCACCCTGGGATAGCACAAGTTATATGCCAATTTGGAGAACTATTCCTTCAACGTGTAGAGAAATCAATATTTTGGATACATCATGGATGAGCAAGGTGTGCATGTCGATCTAGCCAAGATCCAAGTCATTCCTAATTAGAAGGCCCTAAAGACATTGATTGAGCTCCACGGCTTCTTGGGCCTTACCAACTTATACCGCAGCTTTGTCTTGGGGTTCTCTCATATCACTTGGGCCCTAGGCCAGGTGACCAAGGGTGAATCCAAGGCCAAGTTTTTTTGGGCTACATCACAACAAAAATAATTCGAGGATTTGAAATTCCACCTCTACTCAGAAACTATCCTTATTATTCTAGACCTACAAAAACCATTTGAGATTGAGATAGATGCGTCAGATTATTCTATCAGTGCATTCCTCACTCGGCATGGGAATCCAGTGGCCTATCACAATGAAACATTATATGATTTTGTTCATATATACCCCACCTATGACAAATCAATGTACTCCATTGTGCAGGAATGTCAACAGTGGAAGAATTAAAATCTGGGAAAGGAAACAATCATCCACATTGATCACAGGCCTATGTAATTCATGAAAACACAAGAAAATTTACAGAATGATCTCCATCGAAAGTGGCCCATGTACCTGTATCAATTCCACTTGAACATAAAGTACAAGAAAGGAAGCACCAACCATGTTTCATATTTCCTCAATCGACCCCCAATTGTGGTACTAGCCATAGTTCTAAACTCTTGTGGGCATGAGACCTCTAGGTGGCCACAATTATACAATAGTGATTATGACTTTGCTTCTACCTCTTAGACATTGAGCACATGAAAACTAGTTCCATACTTTCATCTCTAGGATGGAATACTATGTCATATGAACCATCTTTGTGTTCCTTCAAGTGAGCATGCAAAGCTGGTTTGGAAATCTCATTACAGTCAGATGTCAGGATGCTTTGGTGTGGAAAAACCTGTGGTAGTACTGCAAAATAATTTTTAATGTTAAAATCTTTGACAAGATGTCAGCAAGTATATCATATCCTACACTACCTGTGCCATTTTCAAACCCATCATTAGGAAATAGAGGCTACAAACTCTTCTTTCTAATCCTGAAAGGCCTTAGGAGTTCATCTCCATGGATTTCATGTCTAGTCTACCTTCAACCAAGCATGGTAATGATTGTGTCTTCATGGTCATTGATCAATTCTCTAAGATGGTAGTTTTGACACCCTGTAAGAAGAGTATCACTTCCAATGCCACTACTAAGCTCTTCTTTGAGAATTTTTGTGTTCATTTTGGGATCCCACAGACCATAATTTTAGATCGATACATTAGGTTCCTAAGTAATTTATGGTCCATCCTATGGTCAATGATGGACACCAAGTTGACCAAATCGACTTCCTTCCAACCCAAACTCATGGGAAAATAGAGTTAGTAAATAGAATAATTGTTCATATTCTGAGGATGCACAATTCAAAACATCCATGCACATGGGATGAGAGACTTCCTTATGTTAAACATAGCTACAATAGAGCCATCCACAACTCTATTGGCCACAACCCTTTTCAGGTGTGCTTGGGGTTCCTGCCATTTACCCCCATTGACATATTTATGCCCATTATAGTTGCACGGGAGGATTCCTCCCATGCTCATATCGTGGTTGATCGAGCATCCAAATTTGTTGAACAAATCCAGCACATCCAACAACAAGTTCATGATAGTTTTCATAAATCCAATACTAAGTACAAGCAGTGCCACGATCATCATTGAGTACCACGCAAGGTTTAGGTGGGAGATAAAGTATGGTTTCATTTGTAGAAAGAGAACCTCAGATGACCCCATTAGAAGCTCCACTCACTCTGATATAGGCCTTACACCATCACCAAGGTTGTGGGTGAGAATTATTTTGAATTAAATATTCCCCATTTCGTTGGCTTGCACCATATATTTAATGTGGAACTCCTTCAACCATATTTTCCACCTCTCATGGACACTTCGGACGTGGAACAGAAATTTTCCCCTACAAAAAAAATCATGATTGCATTGAATAGGATATAGTTGATCAAATCATGGACACCAAGATGAAGGGCACCCACCAGCAGAACACCCAACTCTATTGGGTCATCGAAGTAGGGAAGTTTCTTCACCATGGCAAGTAGCTCACCAAGAGTCAAATTCAATAGAATGTTTCCCATATAATAGAGTAACTTGACACAATTAGAACCATCGATTCAGAAGGGGGGGGAGATGATCTAGGTGGATATTGGTGGCCACCCACCTATTCCACTAATTTAGAATGGTTTTACATATTGGAAGTTTTTCGGGTCCCAAACTTCTGGGCCCGTTTTGAGGCCCTAAATGACATTTGTTCGGGTGTGGAGATGCCTAATATGTATGAAAATGTAGATACTAATCCATTTGGAATGTGTACATATCAGATAAACCTTTTATATGGGTTACCGAGTTCCCAAAATAGAGATCGTATGAAAAAGTTAAACCCCCTGGGAAGTTGATGTATCAACTAACCACATTAGGGCCCACAAACCTTTTGGGGTTAGGGTCTTTTATGTTTAGAATTTTATCATTTCTGTTTTATGTTAAAAGGCATTTTTGGTCTCTTTTTAATCAACTTCTTGTGAGTGAATGTAGTCGACACATCTCTCTCTTCATGGATAAGCTACCACCATTCTAGCTAGTTTGTGCGCTTTGCATTTTACGATCTTTTGTATTCCATTCATTAATAGAATATGAGTTCAATTGTATTAATGTGTTTGTTCCAATATCTATGTGTGTTTCTTTGTTATATATCTGCTTTCATTTAATTCTTAACATAATCCAGATCAAGTTGCATCACTATAATTGTTTTTTTATGCATTACCTTTCAAACAATAATATCATATACCTATGAAAATTTAAAAATTACATATGATTAAAAATCCTAAAAATTAAAAGATATTTAAAATTATTTAAAAGGACTTACCCAAGGAGCCCCATTAGCCTAATATTCTAGTAAATTAGTCAAATACCATTATCTCAAGACATAATACCCCATAGTGCATCATAGCATGTGAGGCCAAGTGAGTGGAAAAGGATCTAGAAATGTCAGTGAGGGTTAACACTATATTTTTCAAACTTAGGTCAACATTGTCATCAATATTCAAACTTAGGTCAACATTGTCATCAATAAGGACTTGATTGATTTTATCCTTTGTCTCATCCTTGTAGTACATATCAATATAATCGTTAATGGAATGAACATCACCACTCCCTCCTTAGTTTATAACTATCGACAACCCTCATTGAGATAATATGGTAAGAAAGTGTATATCTTCAACGTCAATGAGAAATATTTCATCCTCCATGATGAAAACCTCATAGTCAATGTCCCATAGTCCAATTACCTTATGTAGGACCTAGGTGACTTGCATGGATCCTCATGTTCATGTGTAGGAATAATTTGAGGAGACCGCAATTCCTCAGGGCATGTATGGTTTCTTGATTATGTACAGCTACTAAGTGTGCAACCTCAATGTAATGTCCCCAACGAGGTTGGGTTGAGATATTATGTTTTTGCCCCAAATTATTGTTCCTTGTTAACTTAATGTGTTGCTAATCTCTTATAAAACAGTTTACTATTTTCAAATAGATAGCAAACATCCATTACACAAGATTTAGAGTAGATAACCATGGCATCTTATTATGGATGGAAATTACCTAAAATCAGTATAATGATAACTATTGGTTGTAATAACAGCTACATAATATGGATAAGCACACAAGCTAATGGTTTCCAGGTAACATCACAATATACTACAAAAACAACACAAGAAACCTAGAATTATGCCAATTAATGAATCCCAAGGCTCTCCAAACCCTACACTGCTCTGCTCTACTGGAATCCACTCTACAAGCGGTCCTCCAACTCTTCAGAATGCCTCTACAAATCTGATCTACTGCAAAACACCAATTGACAGAGGCCCTCGTGTGGCACATATGGGGTGTCTCGTGGGGCCTCACATGACAACCCTTTCTCAACTCACGGGCATGCCTCTTGCTATGGATACACAAAAACCTCTGATAATCTTGTATCTGATAAACGGATCTCTCCTGGAAATTGTCGTAAATATTTTTTTCTAACTGAACTCTCTCCCGAAAAAGATCAAGCACCATAAAGAAACTCCAAGAGGACTCTGAATGAATCCCTTTATTGTCTAGAGAGGGTGGATATTGCACCACCGAAACTAAACCTACAATGGAATGTTTTTTCCCAAAATACCAACAAAAACATTGGCTACAAGAGCACTCAATAAGATATCAAAGCATAATGACAATGGGGAAGGTTTCTCCTCTATTTATCCTTCCTTTGGATCTTCTATATCTTTCCCCTTTTTTGACCAAATCAATTTGTTTCCTCCAACTCCATTTAAATATACTTATTTATTTTATTTAATGTCACTTTTAGGGTTTATCCATATTTTAACCTAGTGACACCTCCTTGACTCCTTTTTTCCTTGTTGACTATAGCCTACAGGAGTCGTATAGGATATTGAGTCCCCCTCCATCATGGTCAATTGGAAGAGGAAATTACAATCCTCCCTTCCCAAGATTTCTTGTCCTCCAACAATTCGAGATCAGGGTGTTGTAATATATGCTCCCCTTCCCATGTAACATCTTCTGTGGGAAATCCTATACATACAACCAAATACTTTCGAATGAACCTGCTCCTAATTCGTTGTTCCCTAATGTAAACTATCCTCCCAGGGGATAGAACCAACTGCCCTTCCTCATCTAGTGGAGGAATATCTGTCGAGGTGGTGACCTACTATCCCAATGCCTTCTTGAGGCATGATACATGAAAGGTATTGTGGATCCTTCTAGCTTCTGGTAGCTCTAGCTCATATGCTACTTCCCCAACTCTCCTTGCCACCTTGTAGGGCATGTAAAAGAGGGGATCAAGCTTCTCTGCACTAATCCTCTTCAACAATGATTATTTTTACAGTTGTAATTTGAGAAAGACGAGATCTCAAGCCTCAAAGATGTGTTCTACCATGTGTCTATATGCATACATTTTCTATTGATTCTGAGCGGATTTCATATTTTCCTTCAAGACCCTTAATATGTATTGAATTTCCTGTAACCAATCACTCGCCATAGGATCTCTTCTCTCTCCAAACGCCAAATCCAAAAAGGATGGAGCATCATATCCATGAAATTCCCTGAATGGGCTCATCCCGATGGACATTTGATGAGTGGTGTTGTGGAAATGCTCACTGATATGAAATCATTTTATCTATGATCGTTGCTTCTCCGACATGTATTTCCTCAAGTACCCCTCAATCCATGCGCTGACTATATCAGTCTTCCTATTGGTCTAGGAACGATAGCTAGCGCTAGGTGTTAAATTTTCCCCATATAATGTGAATAACTCTTGCCAAAATTCACTGAGAAACTTGTTATCTTGGTCACTGACTATGTTCCCTAGAAGGTAATGGAGTCAGAACACCTCTCTAAACAATAGATCTGCTACCTAAGATGCATTGTACTCCATAAAAATAGAAAAGAAGTGTGCATATTTGGTAAACTTTTCCACTACCTCATAAATACAATCCCTGTCATGCAACTTTGGTAATCCTGTGATGAAATCCATGGAGATGCCTTCCCATTTCCACTTTAGTATCGTTAAGGATTGGATAAGTCCTATAGGATGGGGTAAATTTGGCTTGTTCCACTAGAAATTCATGCATTCCCTCACATGACGAAGTACATCCCATTTGAGACCTTTGCATGAGAATCTCTCTCTAACCTGCATGTAGCTGGTTTTCAGATACCCTCAGTGTTCTGCTAGTGGTGCATCATGTGATTCCCTCAAAATATTATCCTTGAGTGAGTAATCATGGACAAGATATATCATTTCCTTGTAGTATATGATGTCATCTACTATCCTATACCTATAATCTTCGATACTTCCCTCCATCATCTCACAAGTGAAGGTATTCTTGGAGTAGTCCACCAAGAGAATGGACTTCCAGTCTGCTGAGATATTAGTCATAGAGAAGGTTGTAGGTCTCTTGGATAAGGTGTCAGCAAGTATATTCTTCTTCCCCTCAACATATTCAATTTTGAAATGATATGCATGTTTTATCACCCATTTTTTTGTCTCTCATTCAGCGCTCGCTACTCCAAGAAATATATCAAGTTGTCATTGTCATTCCAAACCATGAAGCACCCTCCTACCAAGTGTTGTCTGAATTTGGCCAGTGCATGCATGATGGTAAACATGTCCTTATCATAGATCGGGTAGAGCCTCTCAGGATCCCTTAGCTTCCTACTCTTGAAAGCTATCGGATATCGGTTCTACATCAATACTGACCCTATCCCTGCACCAAATGAATCACAATCCAAGATAAAAGGTTGTGTAAACTCTAGAAGTTTCAATACTGGGAAAGTACTCATGATCCTCTTCATTCTTTCAATTTCCACTTGTGCATATTCTGACCATCGAAATTCCCCCTTCTTGGTGAGGTATGTTAATGGTGCTGGAAATCATGAAAATACTGTCACAAAGTGCCTATAATAGCTACATATCTTGAAGAAGCCTCATAGATCTATGAGTATCCTCATGGTGGGACGGTCTAATATAGTATAAATCATCTCCTGATGCACCTTTACTCCCTCAACACTGATCATGTTCCCTAGATAGAGGAACTCTTTCAAACCGAACTCACACTTTTCCTCCTTGGAAAAAATCGATTGTTCTTCCATAATGGTTAGAATCTCATCCACGTGCTTTAGGTTTTCTTCCCATGTCTTATTTTAGATGACAAGATCATCAAACTAGAACACCAGTAAAAATTTCCTCAACTGTTTGTTGAAGATATGGTTCATTCATAAATGAAAGGTAGTGGGTGTGTTGGTCAACCCGAAGGGCATAACCAAGAACTCGTAGTGCCCATAGTGACACTTAAATGTTGTTTTATGGATATCTTCCTCCCTGACCCAGATTTGGTGGTATCTTGATCGTATATCAACCTTTGATAAGTACATTTCCCCATGCATCTCATCGATCACCCCATCAATCTGGGGTATTGGGTATATATCTTTTATGGTCTTTTTGTTTAGTGATCCAGAATCGGATCCAGAAGCCTGATAGGAGATAAAAATGATCAAAAATGAAAGTGCTCAGAATGCGATGAAACCAGCGCCATTGCGTTCGTCTCGTCTTCCTGATTCTGGTGGTATATTTACTTCGTCAAACGGGCTCCGTATGCAAACGTTATCGCGTTCTGATCGGAAGCCCAAATAGGTAAAAAGTCAAAGGTCAACTGGTCAAAAAGTCAATGATGATGGCAGCATGACATTAGCATGTTGAATGTGCAGGAGATGACGTGGCACTCTCTAGCTGATGGTGATTGGGCAGGTTCGCTGACAGGGCAGACATGTGGTAGGCAACTGGACCAGTCAATAGCTAACAAGTGGCATTAATCCATTGAATGGGGAGATGCCACGTGGCCCAATCATGGGCAGCCATGTGGCACCCAGTCAC
The DNA here is from genome assembly GCA_010110895.2 of Picea sitchensis. Lineage (NCBI taxonomy): Eukaryota > Viridiplantae > Streptophyta > Pinopsida > Pinales > Pinaceae > Picea > Picea sitchensis. Next base: position 100,594 of record SNQJ01S0086832.1, read on the forward strand.
CTTGTCGGCAGTGTGTGGCAATTTCCAAAAATATATTGTGGTCATGGGTTTTGAACCCACAACCAACCACCAAGCCTAAGCGCTTTCACAATAGTCCTACAACCAATGCGCCATGTTATTTCTTGTTTAAATGAACCACTTTATATTTATTTAAAGTGTAATTGTTATAATATGGCAGAAATGGGTTGGGGCTTAGCCCCAACCATTGGTTCATTTGTAATGCATGTGACCGACCACCAAAAGGGCGCGGGCGCCACTACCCGTTGGGCGCATTTTTTTCAGGGCACGGTTCTATCCCATGCACCATGTGTCCATATGATAGGGGGCTTATCCCTTCAAAAGTGCGCAGTTATAGATATATTTATCCCATGGTTCTATTCCTATGCCCATGACCAGGAGCCAATGGTGGGGAGCCAGCGACAGGGGGCCAGTGGTGCGCCAGTGGAGCGCTCGGCCACATGGGCCGACCCATATGACCAGGGTGCGCGCCTATTGGGGGTTGCGGCCATATTATTGTCAATTTTGGGTTTTATACTATAGTTTTGGGATTTCTTTTGATAATATGCCTGATATTTGTTGATTTTCTCCATTTTTGGGAGATATTGGGCATTTTTGGAGCCCAAATTTTGGGAGGAAGTTGGAGATGAACAACCAGCTTCAAATCTATATAAACCAGACCTGTTTGAGGCCATGGAGCAGCAGTCAGAGCAGAGTTATGCTGAAGAGAAGCCAAGCCAAAGCCATTTTTATGCAGGGAAGATTTTGAGGAGCAGACGTTGTCGGGTCATTTCTGGGAGCTCCGGACGTCCGTTTTGCGTGTCGTTTTCTTTGCAGGGTTCTTGAGATCTGGAAGAACATGACCAGATCAGTCTTGTAGCCATTTGGCATTGCAGTGATGTACTTTTGAGCTTTTGAAAATAAATAAAGAAGCCTCCCCCACAGAGACAAAGGCCCGGAGACGTAGGCAAAGTTGTGCCGAACTCCGTTATCAATCTGCGTGTTATGGTTTGTTGTCTTTTATTTCATTTTAGATCTGCACATGTGTATATGGATTTCATAATTCCTCTTCTTTCCTCATTCTTTCACTAAGTTTCTCAAATGGTTAATTAACGCA
>SNQJ01S0086833.1:13246-33866 GCA_010110895.2 Picea sitchensis
CCAAAAAACTACCAAAAAGTAAAACATTTAGACTACTACTTTCCATAATAACTATAAAATATATAATTCTACTATGTTACGACTCTCTCTCCTAACCATAGATTTAAAAGAGATAAAAATACCATAACCACATAATTGAACCAACCATATTACTACCTTGAAACATCAAAACCACATAATTGAACCAACCACATTATTACCTTGAAACATCAAAATTGAACCATATATATATATATATATATATATATGTAACTAGGGGAATCGGTAACAACGACAGTATCGTACTCGCGTGACACAGGGTCGAATCCTGTCGACTGCCTTATAACCCCTAGGGAGAAACGCACAGCTCGTAAGCATGCCCTCCGAGTAAATCAGGGTGAGAATCGACCTTGAGACCTCTTTTTTACATATTTCCTTCCATTTACACGACACTTGCCAATCGGTCTACACCCCTACGGGCGAAATTGAATCATATTATTCCTAATATTATTGACCAATAATTGAATCGTATTATTATTCTCTTGAAATTAGCATAACCACATAAGTGAACCATATTATTGTCGATGTTATTGACCCATATTTGAATCATATTATTTTGACAGATGGATTTGGAATATAAGAATACCGTATTTATTGGTTGGTACGGTAAAGGATGGACGATGCACGTGATTTTGGTACGAAAAATCTATTTAATGTAAATGTCTGAACTTGACTAGTGACAACTTTCGAAAGAGAAGGCTTCGGAGTTTTCACAGCCTGCAAAAAAAACTATTTAACTTAAATGTTGAAAGATGATTGTTTTTATATTATGTTTATTTTTAGACTTTAAATTATATTTATAAATATTACATTATGTTTTTTTTTTCTTTAAGGAAAACATAAATAATTTTATTTACGTATAACAAAATTACATCAATAAATGTATGTGGTATTCAAATGGAGGAGTGCTTATCCAAATGGATAATTCCCCCAACGCCCACAATAGAAAGAGCACCTTGGGTTGCCCCATCAAAGAAAGCCCAAGGTTGGTCCATTAGAATTGTAGTCTCTAGACGTGGGGGATGTGAATACTTAGATTTGTTCCAAGGGAAGGAGGAGAGAATCACAAGATTTCTTATGGCACATTTTCTAGGAGAGATGATTTTGTCTTCAAAAATTGCATGATTTTGTGCTATTCAAATACCCCAAGCAGAGATTAGTGGAAGAGCTTTATTAAGGGAGTTCTTAGGATCTTCTAGCTAGGAAAGAAGGGAAACTTCAATTGTCTCCCCTTTCCATCGACTTCCTGTAGCTTGGGAAAAATCCTCCCAAACCGCACACGAGAAAGAGAAATTTATGAAGAGATGTACGCTAGTCTCCTTGGCTTTCTTGCATAAAGAGCATCTACTTGGGCCTACAAATTTCCTCTTTTGTAGATTTTCCCAAGTGGGGAATTTATTATGTAGAAGTAGCCACATGAATAGTTTGGATTTTTCTAGGTAGTTTAGCTTCCACAATTTCCCCACCCACCAAGGTGGAGGGCTAACAATATTTTCATGCATCAATGCTATATATCCATGATGTGGAGAATAACCACTTGAAGGATTGAAGGACCACATCAACTTGTCTTCTTGGTCTAAGTGGGTTTCTAGTGAGGATCTGATGGTGTTTGTGTATTCCATCCATTGAGGGGCATAGTCCTCTTCTAATCCCACTTGTTTCCAATTGAGCCATCGAGGATGCCTTAAATCCAAGTCCTTTTGATGGATTTGGTTTAAAAAGTAGAAGCCTCCTTGATTTATTTGTTGAATTAATGGATCTAGAAGTATTTGCTTATTAACACACCCTATCCACGAATCCTTACCTATGAGTATGTTTGATCTAGAGAAAAATTTCCAGATTAGCCAATTCCCAGTGAAAGGGAAGACATTTAGGGTGGCCTTCCAAATTATAGATCATGTTTTTTTCCACTTAATTAGCTTTCATATCCAATCAATAATCGTGTCAGAAGGGAAGTATTTTTCCTTGAGGATTCGAGACCAAAGGCTCTCTCTATCAATAAGCCCCCAAACATTTTTCGCCTCCAATTCTTTGGAGAATAGATGAATGTTTCTTAAGCCCCATCCTCCTTGGTTTTCAGGAACCACCAAGCAATTTCAAGAGGCCAAGACTAATGATCTTTTGTCTTTTGATCCAGTCAGGAAGAATCGATAAGAGAGTTGACTAATATTCCATGGGATGCCCTTGGGAATCCAAGTGAGTGATGTCTAGTAGATAAGGATCACTTCAAGAACTTACTTGACTAGAACTAGCCATCTTGCTCTTGAGAGCCACTGATTGCACCATGAGTGAAGTCTTTCTCCAACTTTAGCTAAGAGCCACAACCAATCACCCCTCCTGTATTTTTTTTTCTTTTAGATTAAACTCCAGATATTTAAACTATCTCCAAAATATCTAATATTCAGATCCAACATCTGTGAGATTTGAAGGTTCTCATGTACTTTCAGACCCCAAGAGAAGAGAGAATATTTTCCATGTTTACTAAAATTCTTGTTGCTTTACAAAATATTTGAAGGATGGTATTTAACTGTAAGGATTCCCTTCAGAGAAGATTAGTATACAACCAAAAAAAAGTAAATGTGTGAGTTTGAGGTTAGAACTGATTGATATACGTTTTAGCTAGCCCAATGAAAATGCTTTGTGGATCAGCCTGCTGAGACTCTCGGCTACAAGCAAGAATAATACGGGAGAGAGTGGGAATCCATGTTGGATTCCTCTTTTAGCATTAAAAAAGGGGGAGGTTGAGCCATTCATGAGGAGGGCAACATAAGAAGTGTTGATGCAATTTATTATGCAGGTGACGAAGGAGTGGGAGAACCCGAGATGAATGAGGAGTAGTCGGATGTAAAGCCAACTTACTCTATGAAAATCCTTCGAAAGATCCATTTTGAGAGTGATGGCCTGCTATTTTATCGTATGAATAAAATGTAGCCCTTCTTAGGAAATCCCTATAGCTTAGTGTATCTATCTTCCCTGGAGAAATCCAATTTTTTTTGAGCAGGTGTTTTTTGCCAAGACATCCTTCAATCTGGTGACTATTAGATTGGTGATGATTTTGTAGATGTTGTTGCACAGAGATATAGGTCTGAAGACATCAAAATTTTTTGGATTATCTCATTTTGGAATAAGTTCTATAAAGGTGGCATTAAAAGAAACCATCATCTGACCCAAGGTTCTGTAGTATTACATAGTTTTGAGGAGATCCTCTCCACGCAAGTTGAAACATCCAATGAAAAACTCAATAAGAAGATTGTCTCGCCCTATGAATTTATCTTTCTGAAAACTTTGAAATTTATGCCAAAGTTCTTCCCTTGTTACTTCTACCATTAGATTTTCATTACCCCCCTGATCAATGAAACTGGGGAAGAGACCAGTGACTTGTAGGATTGTGTCAATTGTGAATTTAGAGTCGGCCTTAAAGAGGGATTTAAAGTGGGCTGGCCCTACCTCCACTATCTTCATAAAGGAAGTGTATTTTGAACCATCTAATTTGTCAATGGACTAGATGGTGTTGGAGGCTTTCCTTCAATTTGCAAAAATTGTGGAAGAATTTAGTGTTTTCATCTTTTGCCTACAACCATAGAGCCCCACTCTTCGTGCATCATTCCTTTTCTCTATTTAGCAAGATGTTCTTGCAGTTTTTTTCAAGGAGCCACTCCTGCAACTTTTTCTCAATTTCAATGAGATCCTTGTTCTCCTTCTTTCGTCTCTTAATGCTCCAAGAAATTGCCACTTTATTTGCCTTCTTTAAATTCGCTAGAAACTGAAGTGAAGGTGATTCAAGGAGGGAAGAGTTGTAAGGAATCCAATGAGACTTGATAGCTTCAAGAAAAGATGACTCCTCCAGCCAGCTGGGGTTTAGTTTGAAAGGACATGGGGGCTTCTTCATTCTAGATAACAACTCCAAAATGATGGGAATGTGATCTAACTCACCCACTAAGGCTACCCATTGGAGAAAACGTATGTTTTCCTACAGGAAACCCTCAGAGTGAAGAAATTTGTCCAACCTTTTTGCTACCCTAGCTTCTCTTGTGCACATATTCCTCTGGGTGGGGGCGAATTTTATGGGTTGGATGTCATAGAGGCCTACTTCCTCCAAAATATGAATCAATAACATTGCTAGTGGGTCGATTTGAATGGACGGACCCCAAATCTCGCAGTCCCCTAGGGTGAAATTCATATCCCCTCCAATTAAAACTATGTCCTTCTTTAGAAGAGAGGGTTTGAGGGGTTTGGAGAAGAAATACTTTCTATTCGAGTAGGGTCCATATATGTTGAGGCACAAGAAGTACAAGTTGTTATCAAGAGAGAAATTGAGTGCCTAGACATAAAGAAAATGCCCAAGAGTTCTATACTAAAAAAGATGTTTCCTTTCATCATGTGAGCAGACCTTCAGATTTCCCTAGATCATTCGAAGCTAAAAAGTCCCAGCCAGGGAACAAAGAAGAGAAGGATTTTTCATCCTTGGATCCTTCAATCATGGTTTCTTGCACTACAATAATTTGTGGATTATGGATTTCCAACAATCTACAAATGGCCAATTTATTTGGGGGGTTGGCTTGCCTCCATAAATTTAAGGACAAAAAGATCATTGGGTCACTCTGCCAGGGGCATTTTCTCTAAGAGCCCCTATTAGATATTTTCGTCTACCTTTTCGAACTTCAAAGGTGGCTTGTTTTTTCGCTAGATACATGAAATATTTTCTCCCACATTGGTATCCTTTTGGGCCTTTCTCAATGAATAAACTGAGACCCCCTTCAATGCCAAGAGAGGTAGGATTGGGCATACGAGAGAGGGACAAAATATTGTATTTCGAGGGGGAAGAGATAGGAGAGGGAGGGACAAAAATAAGGGGATATGGGACATGAGGAGGATGTGAGGAGGAGGGGGAGGCAAAGGATGAGATTTGCAGGGGGGGGGACCAAAGGGATCAAGGGAATATCTTATGAGCCAAAAAAACTATACAGGCCAAGGAGAAAGGCATTTCCAGAGTCATTCTCGTAAACTAGAGGGGTGGTATATATATGCTTTTCACACCCCAAAATGTTTGTAGAATTCACAAGGAGAGAAGGGGAAGTAGGCTTACTCGAGAAATTATCTGGCGAGGCCTCCAAAAGGATGCCTTGGCTCCATTCTGCATCCAAATTAATTTCACTGGAAATTTCATGCCTCTGGGGTGAGGCATGAGGGGGAATAGATTGAAAAGGTGAGGAGTCTGTGGTGCCATCCTCTTCCTCTTATGAGAATTTTTGAACCCAAATAAAACACTTTCCATTTGTATTGCAATCCTTCACTAGATTCCCATAAACATGGCATCAACCACACTGAAAGGGCATTCCTTCGAATCCAATGTCTGCGAAAAAACAAGGTTTTGATGTTGAATAGTGATGGTGTCCGCTAGAACCCCCAAAAAATTTAAGTCAATCAAAATGCGCACCATCTGTTGATTTTTCAATAAGCTAGGTTTAAGCATGAATTTCATTCCGTTTTTAGCATTTTACTTAAACCATAAACAATTTGTTGTAGCAACCAAGATCACAAGAAGAAACACCATGCACAAGTACACAAGAAGTATCTTGGGAAACCCTTATCAACAAGGGAAGAAAACCCAACCAAGCCTTTACTATACTCTTCAAGAGAAATACCTCCACCAACATAAAAACCTAGCACACAAAAGGGTTCTCACAAACCCTAGAAGACTAACGCCCAAGAGAGGTGCGCATTTTTCCCAAGAACAAGTGTTTGCTGAAATTTTCAAACTCACACCTATGATATAATTCATCAATGGGGAATTTACCTTTACTTATATTACACTGAAACTGTCAATAGAGGTGTCTATTGGCACAAAAAGGCCGACCTAAATAACTCATAACATAATTAATAATTACCATATTAATTATCTTTCACTTTATGGTGGGGCCAACCTGTACCCTTTGCATCACAAATAGGGTTACGGGTAAGTTTGACTCTTGTACAATATAGCAAGGGATCTCATACACCCACTAGTGCTCAACCACTAGGGGCACATCCATCTGTGCTCAACCACATAGATGTCCACATATCTATCTCACTTCATCTCACAGGAGAACCACACTCACTAGTGCTGAACCAGTAGGATCATGTTCACCTGTGCTCAGCCATAAGCACGTCCAACTCAACAGATATTCTTTCTCACTACTTTACATAGGAGAATCATCTAGAGTATCATCTCAAATATTTTCACAGAGGAGAACAATAAACCCATCACATGGGCTCCTTCACCCCTCATAGGGGTACACAACATTCCATCTCCATATCAGAGAGGAACCACACACCCAACTCATGGGATTCCTCACCCCACACAAGGGCACACAACATTCATTCTTTGTCTCAGAGAGGAACCACACACCCAACTCATGGGCACACCCAATTCATGGGATTTCTCTCAGGCTGACTTACTTAGTCTGTTTCCTGGAGGATGTCTCACACAATTGTAATCATCAACACCNNNNATAAATAAACTTCATAGAAAAACCCAAGAGTGTTTCCAATTCTCTAAACACCTTCTATGACTAGAGGATGAGTGGGAGTCTAGGTAAATGGACCCATACTAGAGTAATCTCTAGCTTTTCAAAGCTAGTGTCAAGTTCCATTGTCCATTTCTTTAGGAATAGTACCGCACTCTAAAACTCCATCTATTGCTAAGGATTTTTTCCAAATCCGCCTCCTAACAAAAAATACACACTAGACAACCCTTGGCCTAGACCTATCTTTTTGGGTCATAACCGAGAGTTTTTTAGAAAGTTAGTGTCATCCACTTTCAGACAAAATTTTCAAACAAATTCTTGCTAGCAAATCAACCCACAAGATCTTCCCACTACTTTTTTGTAATTTCGTGTAGCTTGACTCCTTTGAGAACCAAATTGACATTCCCAACTCGTCTCTTGATTGATTGATTTTAATGACATCCACGAGGCTTAAAAATCTAAGGGACCAAGAGAATAACAACCCTAACTCATGTTCACACACTTTTCGATGTCAGACCTTCTACTATGAATCTTGACTAGAAGACTAGCAATTGGTTATCTTATCCTCATCAAATAGTTGGTGCATGTTCTCGACCTTTAAGTTGTTTTCATACTGACTACAAATATCCTTGTAGGTTGCACATTCTGTGACAAAGTGGCACATTGTCTCCACCACACCCTTATTATAGAATATGCAAGTTCTCTCCTCCCAAAATTCCTTGGGTACCCTCCACCTACCAGTCTCACACCTAAGGTGATGTGAACATGTCCTTAGTCGTGAAACTAACAACCTTGTTTTTCCTTTAATAGTTGCCCCTAAATATGTTTTCTCACTATGGTCACAATTTGGGTTAAACTCCTTGATGTAGTATGTTTTTTTACGTCCAATGTGATTGGTCCACATGGCAGTCCCAAATTTTTCAATCACGAACTTTTTTATTTCTTCCTTAGTGTTAGGACATTCATGCAGAGTGATATTCCACTTACTCAACCACTTTTTATTTTGCTTCATCCAAGTTTTCTTCCTACGATTTAACTCCTCCTCCATAGCTAAATTGGGCGAATGTCGGTTATCCATGTTTTCTACCTTCTTTAAATAACTTATTAACTTGGTTATCGTTGTTGCTTCCAATAGAAAAGTACATGTTTTAGCTAAAAGAATTCCATACGGGACCATGGTTTTAACTTTGAGATTGCTAGTAATTAATTGCTTCTGAATTCTTTCTAGTTGTCTCCATTTGAAAGTTGACATGTTGCTTCCCCATAATTCACAACCATAGAGAACAATCGATGTAACCAACAAACCAAAGAGGGTTTTTTTGGTTTTCCAATCCCAAAGTTCAGTTTTTCTACACCTATTTTGGAGTAAGTATGAGGCTCTCCATCCTCCCTATATCCTTGATCCAGATTTTATGAGCAGAACGAAATGACTACAGATTATTAAGAGGTGGGTGGCCACCGATATCCACCTGGATCAATCCTCCCTCCTTAGGAAGAAATGGTCTCCATTGCGTTGAGTTCCCCCATTAGATGAGGAAATTTTTGCTGAATTTGGCTCCCAGTGAGCCACTTGCCTTGGTGTAGGAGCTACCCTGCTTTGATGACTCGATAAAGATGGATCCTTTGCTGTCGAGTTCCCTTGATCTGTGTGTCCACAATCTGATTGCTGGATTCCTTTTGTATGCAGTCGGGGTTGAACTCTGTTGGTGTCAGCTTCTCTGCCACGTCTGAGGTGTCCAATAATGGTGGGAAATAAGGGCGAAGGAGATCCACGTTAAACACTGGGTGCAGGCCATGAAAAGGAGGAATGTTGATCTCAAAAGAATTATCCCCCACAAACTTGGTGATGGTGTATGACCCATAACAAAGTGGGTGAAGCTTCCGATGGGGTCCTGTAAGGCATTCTTTCTGCAAGTGCAACCAAATTTTTTTTCCCACCTGAAACTTGTGTGGCACTCGATGTTAATCATGGCACTACTTGTACTTGTCATTGGACTTCTGTAGGATATCCTGAACCTGTTGGAAGATGTACTGGATCCGCTCAATGAACTGGGTGGCTTTGTCAACTTCAGGTGGAGCAGGAGATGATTCGGTCGAGGTGACCGCAAGGGGAAGTGCAACATCTGTTTGACCGAATGGCTGGAATCCCAATCCCACCTGAAAGGGGCTGTGGCCGGTTGAGCTATGTAGGGCTCAATTGTAGCTATGTTGGAGATAGGGAAGGATCTCATCCCATGTGCGGGGGTGATTTGAATTATACATGCGAAGGATATGCACAATCATTTGATTGATGACCTCAGTTTGGCCATTTGTCTGGGGGTGGAAGGTAGTGGATTTGGTGAGCTTGGTGTCTAGTAGTGACCAGAGGCTCGACTAGAATGTGTTGAGAAATCGACTATGTCGATCTAAGACAATGGTTTGTGGGATTCCAAAATGTACCTAGACTCATGCAAATAATATCTTGGTAGTGGCCTCTGCTGTGATGTACTTCTTCCAGGCAACCAAAATCACCATATTAGAAAAGTGATCAACAACCACAAAACACAGTCATTTCCCCGCTTGGTGGATGGGAGGTCTGACATGTAGTCCATTGAGATGGATTCCCATGGCCTATCAGGAGTAGGAAGAGGGGTGTACATGCCCTATTTATTAGTGGTCGGTTTGGTAATAGCGTAGGTGGTGTAGGACCTGATATACTTGTTGACCTCCTGTCGAATTTTCGTCCAGTGGAAATGTTTCTGTAGCATCGCCACTGTATTTTCGATGCCGAAGTGTCCTGCCACCTAATTGTAGTGGGATTACCAGATCATCTTCGCTCGCTCGCTTGATGAAACACAAATATGGCCCAGATGACACAAAAAACCATCCTGAATATGGAAATTATCGACAACTACGTTTGCACCCAACATTTGGTAGGTGGTGGCGAAGTCCGGGTCTGTCTCATAGAGTTGGGGCCATCCAGAGGTCTCATGGCCACAAGAGTCTAACACCATGGTGAGTGCCACAATTGGCGGTCTACTGAGGCAATCAACGACGTGATTGGTGCTTCTTATTTTGTACTTGATGTTGAGGTGAAATTGCTGCAAGTATGTGGACCACTTTTGATGGCGATCATTCTGCAATTTTCCTTGTGTCTACATGAACTGTAGTGGCTTATGATCAGTGTGGATGATTGTCTCCTTCCCAAGAATGTAATGTCTCCACTGGCAGTAGGCTTGCAAAATGGAGTACATTTCTTTGTCATAAGTAGGGTACTTATGGACAACATCTGATAGTGTCTCACTATGATAGGCCACGGGGTGGCTGTGATGAGTGAGAACGACGCCCACCGCATATTTTGAAGCATCTGTCTCGATCTCAAAGGGTTGTTGTAGGTCTGGTAGTGAAAGTACTGGGGCTGAGCACAAGAGTTGCTTCAAATCGTTGAACGCTTGTTGTTGGGATTGACCCCACACAAATTTCGCCTTACCACCACCCCTAGTTATTTGGCTAAGGGCCCATGCAATATGGGAGAATCCCAACATGAACCTGCGATAGAAATTGGAAATGGCCAAGAAGTTTTAAATCTCAGTGAGTGTGGTTGGGGCTGGCCAGTCATAGATGACTGGGATCTTGGTGGTATCCAAACTTCAGATCAATCTTACTGAAGTATTTAGCCCCCGTGAGTTGATCAAGGAGGTCGTCGATTCAGGGAATCGGGTACCGGTTTTTGACTGTGATTTTATTTAGAGCCCAGTAATTAATGCAGAGATGCCAGGTTCCATCTTTCCTTTGTACCAACATGATTGGGGTCTCGCAAGGTGATGAGATGGGATGGATTTTCCCCTTGTGGAGCAGTTCTTGGATCTGTCGCTTGATCTCGTCATTCTCTAACAAAGATCAATGATAGACTGACCCATTGGGTAGTGGTGTGTCAGGAGTCAGATCGATGGGGTACTTGAACTTACAGTGTAGAGGTGCCCTGATAGGCGAGGAGAAGATATCTGAGTATTCTTCCACGACCTTATCTACTTGCTTCTATTGTGTGGAGAGGTCGGCCGCAGAGACCCTGGATGTGACTGTGATCTTTCACTTATTCTGAGAGTGAATCATGAAGAAGAAAAACTTCCTCATTTGAGATATGACCTTCCTACATTTCTTAGCAGAGATCAAGGAAATAGCACTAGGTGGGACTGCCTTGGGTATCCTGTACAACTTCCCGTTCAAAGTAATAATAACACTACGAGGCCTAGAATCATATACAACATGACGTTTCCATAAATAAGGTTGGCCCAAAAGGACATCACAAACTTCGAGAGGAGCAACATCACATAATACCTCGTCTTTGAAGGGCTTGATGCCGTATGACAGTCGACACTGTTGTCTTACGCAAATATCGCTTCCTTGGCGGAGCCATCCAATGGTGTAGGGTTGTGGGTGTGGTGTTGTCGGTAGGGCCAACCGCTTGATGACCTCTGCTGAGATGAGGTTCTTCTGGCTACTTCTATCCACAATGATGTGCAGTAGGGTGCCTTTTACCCACATCTGTGAATGGAAGAGGCGTTCTCCTTCTTCTGGCTTGTCTGGTTCACCAAGCTGGAGCTTGGTGGTAGAAACGGTGGCACTGGGTTCCACCTCAATGATCTGTCTTCCCCTTTCTAGTTCTGGCTCAGAGTCTGAACCCGCATCTGATTCAGAGGCTTTCACTTCGGCCACTAGTGACTTCTTTGAGCGGTAGTCAACGCCAAGGGCTCTTATGGAAGTCACACCACTTTTCGGTATCTTTATTTGTCTTTCCGGTGTCCTTATTTGCTTGCAGCTTGGACTGGTTGTCCTGATATTGTCCATGTTTTATCTGTCCTTTGTTCTGTGGGTTAGGGCTTCACTTTATTGGCTTTTGTTGTGAGGGGTTCCCAGGCCCAAATTTCCACGTCTTTTGTCTGAGCTTCTGCTTGATTTTGACGACATATCGGTAGGCTGCGCCCAAGGATGAGATGTCCAAAAATTCCATTTTGATCTAGATGTATCTATGCAGAGTGCTGCGATACTTGAGCACCAAATGTCACTCTGAATATTTGATACCCATCTTGGTGTGCAAGGTATGAAAGATATTCGTGAAATTTGGCACTGCTTGTTCTCTTTCTTGCCGCAGTGTGGTCCATTTGGTATACAGGTCGTCATAACTTCCGACAGGGTAGTATTGTTCCTTAATAGAATCCCTGAAGGAATCCCAAGTGGTCGTGACTGTAAATAGTGAGAGTTCCTCTGTTTCCTTTTGCTCACAGAAATTTTCCCACCTATATTTGATGTGGGGAATGGATTTGAGGAGCGCAAAAGTAATCTTTTCTCTATTCGAAAAGTTATGGACGAAAAATACCCTTCTAGTAGATTCAACCAATTGTGTACAACATTTGCATCTATATGACCTTCAAATATAGGAATATCGAAGTTAATTTGTACCTTGAAGGGGGTGGCACCTCCGCTCGAAGAAGATGCATTGCCTATTGGTAGCCGTTGAAGGATTTGCGTGAAACTATCCATCATCTCGTTCCTTTGTTGCGTGAGGGATTTCTCAATAAATAGTTTGAAAGGATATCCTACCCCATCATCTTTATTTTCTCCTGCCATGAGAGGTTTCTTGGGTGTGCAAGAGATTTTGTCCTCAATAGAAACAAGCTCGAGACCCAAGTCTTTGTACTCCGACCTCGTTGGGGACATGCATTAAGATGACAAGGAGCAACCAACTCTAATACGACTAATCTGGATTTTATGAGCATAACGAAATGACTACAGATTATTAATAGTTGCTTAACACAAAATAACAGAGATACAGTAAAATTGGTTTTCTATTCAATAAGGAAATAAGATGAAGCTGTAAAATGCAGCGGAAACAAGCTTGCTGGAATGGTGGTGGCTTATCTCTGAGAAGAGATGTGACGACTGCGCTCATTCGTAAGAAGATGATTACAATGAGGATATGAAGGATTTTTTACAATAAACAGGATTTCCAAAAACCCTAGACATCCAAAAACCTAACCCTAGGAGATGAAGTGCCAAAAGTCATGCAGGCCCCGTTTGGGTAAGTTAGTACATCAACTTCCCGGGGTCGTAACTTTTTCATACAATCTCCGTTTTAGCATGTGATAACCCGTTGGAAAGGTATAATCAAGGAGATTCATTTTGTGTGCTCAATCATGCCTTCGTATATCATTGAGAAGCTCGATCCCGAAAAACCTTCATTTAGGCCCTCAAAATGCCCCCGGAAGTTAAAACTGCTAAAAATAGTAAATTGCCAAAATTGTCAGAAAACTGTTTTGAGCCAGTTGGAAGATATGGGTGGCCACCTATATCCACCTAGATCAATCCTTTTCACCCTAAAAGTCTCCCAAGAGAGCTTATAGTGGAAGTCAATCCCAAGATATTTGTATTATTTCACTATCTCCAATGGACTGCCTTCAAAAAGAAAGGTGATTGGTTTGTCTTTTCTATTTAAAGAGAAGATCATGATTATGGTCTTGGTAATGTTCACTTGCATATCTACCTTCTGACAAAAGTTTTATAAGGATTTTAAATGTTCTCTTAATCCATGTATTTTTTTTGGAATTAGAATAAGATCATCCACGTATAAAAGTAGCTTCACCACATACCCTGCTAGATGGAGTTGGCATAGAAGCATAGGGAGAGGGGGGACCAGAAGGTCATCCATGCAAAATTTCTTTTTTCAACGGTTTCTCAGTAAATATTTCCCCTATGGAGGTCATCGGGTTCGAAAGAAGTCTAGGAATAGGGGGCGAGACAAATCCGTCGCACGATTTTTGTCATCATGAATTGTTAAGGACCAAGCTTCACATTGGTCGCTATTTTGTGTTTCCTACAAGTATTCAATGATTGAAATGACCTGCTAAGCATGTGATAAGGGAAGGAAGCTAATAGTTGTGGATGAATATGTACCTTCGAGATCATGCTCAGAGGAGGCTAGCGAGTTTCCCTGCGGGGGTATCTGATTAACTTCTAATTTTAAATTTTAGATTATGTTTATATTTGTCTAATCATAACACTTATATCATATTTATATCTATTTTTTAAATTTTTAATTACTAAAAAAAATATATTAGGTTTATGTTTTGTCAATTAATAAATTTTAAATTATATTCATATTCATATTTAAATTTTAAATTATATTTATATTTAAATTTTAAATTATTTTTAATATTTAATTCCTCTTTTAAATTTAAATTATATCCATACTTTGTAAATCGATAAATAGAATAAAAAATGACATAAAACAATGATTTAAACCACTGCAATGTGTCATCCATTACAATGTTTCACTCATTATTAAGAGTTCTAGACAAATCACCACAATGTTGCACCCATTATTGAGAGCACCACACAAGAACCATTACCAAGAGTGGGCACGATGAAATCGTGTTTTTTCAAATATCTTTGATAGTAAAAATAATTCCTTGAAGTAAACTTAATGAAAGATAAAAGATAATATAGATAACAAATATTGCAAAGTAAATCTAACAAAAAAATAAATCACTGTCTAAATGTTCTATGTTTTTAATTTTTTTGGCACATTCTTTTCTATTAGTTTTGTCCAAAATCCAGTCAAAATTTAGAAGGATCGATGGAATTGCATATTTTAGTTGTTGAGATTGCACAATTTAAGTGCTCTAGAGGTTTTCTAGGGTTCTCAATTGATTTGTGCATTCAAAAATTCAATTTAAAATATGTAAAATTGTCATTTCAAGGATTTTGACAGAACAATATGTAGAACTTTAGACTTATGCAAAAAATAATGGACAACTTCATTATTGTTCAAATGTGCTAGCAACAAAGGCATGTTAAGGATTTCTTTATTAGTGTTGGTAACCATATATATGTTCATATTCATCATGGATTTTTCTAACCACTCACGCTAGGGTACTTGGCTTGGAAGTGTCATTTACACATTGGAGCCTCCCATTGCTTGACAACCTTTAATCATATTCAATTCAATAGTCTCATTTTGAATTTGTTCTACATAATATGTATGTGGTTCATGTGATGTAACAACATATTCTCTTGATCTACTTCATCATCATATTGAGTAGCACTAACATATTCATCATCATCACCTAATGGTTGGAAATGTCCTTGAGAGAGGCTCAACATGTTTACTGCAGGATTTGCATCTTCCTCGCCATGTACCTCAAAAGCTTGGCTACAACCCATATCATTAAAAAGAGCATCAAAATTTAGTGGCCATATTCCAATTCACCTAAATCCAACCTTCATATATAAGGGTGTAAGAGCCTTTTAAAAGATTCTACTAGCAAGTTTTGTTAATTCAAACCTTTTTACCTCTATCCCTAGTTTCTTTTCCATCCAATATGCTCTCTCTGTGCAAAAGTAACTCTTATTTAAGGCCCCAATATACTCGCATCAAGGGGTTCCAACCTATAAGTATTATGTGCAAGCAAAGTCAACAAGTCTATATGGCCATCTTGTATGCTTCCTCCATAGTTTGTAAAGATATGTCGCTACCATGGCCATAGAAAATTAACAAGTGTCTATTAGTGGGTGAGACGCCACCAAGTACAGATGAAAAAACTTGATAAAGTTAATTTCATAAGCAATTATTTATTCATCCATGCATTGAGATGTGAAACCATCCATGCTCATGGATCACAATTTTTTATGTAGTTCTTCAATTGACCATTTACCCTAAACAAATAAAACCTAAGTATTGATAGACCAATTGCATTTACACAACATAAAATAGTTATCCACTCCCTAGTCTTCGGAAATATTTTTGGCATGTTCTTGCTCCCTTTCTTGGAAATTACCCACATGCCATAATTTTGTCCAGCTTGTAAATCAATCTCATCACAATTTCATATATGTTATGGTTTATAGGAATGTTTCTTGTAGGCATTAGACTGAGTGTCACTGGAGCGCATCAATTCAAAACTCCATTTCTATTTAGGTCCTCCATTGTTCATAATACAAGTTGTGGATGTCTTTTCTTGAACATCGTCCACCGTTATTTCCTAGGAAATCCATCTCTGAATGGATTTGGTATCCATTGATAGATTTGAGCAATATTGGCCTTTAGTTGTATCAACTCCATCCCATCGCCCACAGAGCCTTCACTCAATGAAAATGTGACATAACACGTGCATTCATGGGATATTAAAGAACACCCCTAATTTCACTAAATATTAATAAATACCTCCCAAAATCGTTTCTTTAAACCCCCCTCCCAATACATCTTTCCAATAAAAAAACTCCCTATTTTTACTAGATATCCCTAATTTTTACTAGATACCCCTTTTTATAACCTCCGATACCTATAAACCCCCTTGTAAACTACATTCCCCCATGCTCCCCCCTGACAATACCTATAATATATTGACTTAATTTTTCACAATTTTAAAACTCCCTTTATGAATGATCTTGATAAGATATTGTTCAACAAGGTGAATCCCCCTTTCCATGGCCCAATTTTACACCAAGAAACTACTTCGACCTCCTCTTCTTCATTGAATAGTGAAGATGCCCTTTCCTCTTTGTGTGTGTGAGACCATTAAGCCAATAATGAAATTATTTTGGTGCAATTCCTTTTTTTTCCACAATAACTCTCACCAAATATTCATTGAATTAAACATCCTCAATTGCCTTCATCATACCCTATTATTTCTAGCCTTTGATAGCATTGATCTTCTTGGTTGAACTTGCACCTTGCACTATGGTTGATGGTGGAGTACCATGATTCTCTTCAACATTTGTATTGAAATTATCTTTAGAAACACCCTAGTTTTTCTCTTCATTTGAGTGTTGTAGCTAAGGGCCTTGGTAACTAGTCTTCTTGTCCTCTCATATGAGTAGCAAAATTTCCTCTTTCCATGACTACAGAACCCTATAGAATAAGAATAAAAACATACAAAAATAGCAATAGAAACATAGTAGAAACATGAAAATAACAATAGTAAACAGAGAACTTAGTTTATGATTTAGTGTCAATTATGTAAGTGAATATACTCTTTGAGGGAGTGTTGATAGTGATCTGATGAGCAGTTTTGAATTACAAAATACATAAATGGTGTTTCTTGGGATGATATATGTTGATTTATAATGTTAGGCATATAAGGTTTGATTGGTGAATGATCATTGGCATGGATTGCAAACTTGTAATTTTGAATGTGTATTTAGGATTTGATTTGATTATGATCCAATGGCTAGGAAACTTGATCTAGGTGGATATTGGTGGCCACCCACCTATTCCAACTGGCTCCTCTTAATAGTTTTTAGTTAAACACATTCTTCTGTACTTATTTGGAATTGTGGGTTCTACACTTCCGGGGTTTTCTGAATCCTTACACATATTCTAATTGGATATTGGTGGCCGCCCACCTAATCCAGCTGGTTTATTTTGGAAGTTTTCTTGTCAACACATTGTTTTGTACTTCTAGGGCCGTTTTGGGGCCCTAAACAATGTTTTTTTGGCTTGCCATAGTCAAACTGTAGACGAAGTCACGATTTGATGGAATAATGTGTATTTCTTGAGAATACCTTTCCAGTGGGCTATCATGCGCCTAAAACAAAGGTTGTATGCAAAACTTACGACCCCGAGAAGTTGAGATACCAACTTACCCATCGAGGCCCACATAACTTTTGGTGTTTCATCTCCTAGAGTTAGGTTTTTGGATGTATATGGTTTTGGCATTCATGAGTAATGTTAAAAGGGCCATTGGAGCCTCATTGTAATCATTTTTCTCAGACGGATGCACGTAGCAGCCACATCTCTTCTCAGAGATAGCTACCACCATTCAAGTAAGTTGTTTTCAATTCTGCAGTTTTACAATTTCAACCTATTTTATTTATTCAAAAAAAATTATTGTTTGTTGGCTATCCATTGTTGTTATCTGTATCTTTGTGTTATTGTATTCAGTTTTTCGTTCCTTTCGTTCTGCTCATAAATATGGATCATTGGTATCAGAGCGGTCTTCTTTTCATTTATTTTTCTTCATGCATGTCCCCGATAAGATCTGGGTACAAGAAGTTAGGACTTAAACCAGTCGAGCCTTTGCAATATTGACCACTTCGAGCTCAAAAACAACCCATGGGGGACGAGAAGAAAGATGATGTAGCAATAGATCCTTTTAAAATATTGTTCGAGGAAGCCCTTGTGGGATAAAGGAAGAAAATGATGGACAACTTTGCATAGATCCTTTGGCGACTGTACACAAGAGAAGCACATTCATCAAGAAGCCATGCGACCCCCTTCAAGGTATAAGTAAATTTTGATATTCCATTATTAGAAGGACTGATAGATGCAAATGTTGTAGATAAATGGTTGAATCTGATTGAAGGGTATTTTTCAGTCCACAATTTTTCCGACAGGGAAAAGATTACTTTTGCACTCCTCAAGATTGACCCCCATGTTAAGGACTAGTGGGATACTTACTCTGAGAAAAGGGCCATATAGGAATCTGCAATATTTGTGGTCACCCCCACATGGGATTCCTTCAAGGATTCCATTAAAGAACAATACTACCCTGTTGAAATCTACAAGGACCAGTACACAAGATAGACCATGTTGCATCAAGAAAGAGACCAGACAGTACCAGATTCCACCAATATTTTCCATACCCTGTGCACCAAATTGGGTATCAAATACTTTGAATGACATTTGGTGCTCAAATACCAAAAATTCTGCATAGATACAGTCAAACATAAATGAATTTTCTGGACATCGCATCATTAGGTATGGCTTATAAATATGTTGTCAAGATTGAGCAAAAATTTAAGAAGAAGAGGTGAGAGTTTGGATTTGCAAACTACTCACAATTGAAGTAGGGAAAAGGCGACCCAAACCCACAAAAAATGGGATAGGGAAAATATGTCCACTCTCAGGAAAACCAATCCAAGCCGCAATCCAAGAAGGGTAATGAGAAGTCGAAGAAGGACACGAGAAAATGGTGTGACTACCATAAAATCCCTTAACACAACACTGAAGATTGTCACTCCAAGCAGTCACTGGTAGCCGAGTTTAAACTTCTAAGTCAGAGGAAGATTCTGACTCTGAATCAAATCCAGAAAGTGGGAAGCGGATCATCGATGCCAAACCCAGTGCCATTGTCTCTACCACCAAAGTCCAACCAAACGAAACAAAAGAACTAGAGGAAGGGGAATGCCTCTTTCACTCACAAATGTGGGTAAAGGAGACTCCGTTGAATTTCATTGTTGATAGATAAAATCAAAAGAACCTGATTTCAACAAAGGTTTTTAAGCGACTGGAACTTCCAATAACAACGAACCCACAACCCTACACCATCGACAGGCTTCTTGAAGGATGAGATCTCCATGTCAACCAACAATGGCATCTGTCCTACAACATCAAGCCCTTCAAAGACGAGGTATTGTGTGATATTGCTCCCCTTTAAGTTTATGATGTTATTTTAAGCCAACCATATTTGTGGAAGTGACATGTTTTGTATTAGTCTAGACCCCGCAATGTTATTATTAATTTGGGTAGACAATTGTACAGGATAGCAAACGTAGCGCTGCCTACCACTATTTATTTAATATCTACTATGCAATGCAGTAAGGTCATTTCATAGACTTGGAAGTTCATCTTCTTTGTGATCCATGCTCGCAGTAAGCAGAAGGTCTCTTCCACATCCGTGACCTCTACACAGAGCCTCTCTTTGCAGTAGAATCAAGTGGACGAGATCATGGCAGAGTACATAGACATCTTCTCCTCACCCACCGGGGTACCAACGCACTACCAAGTCAAGCATCCAATTGATATAACCCCCGATGCACCGCTGCCTAATGGACCAATCTATCATTGCTCACTGATGTAAAATGATGCAATCAAGCGCCAAATCCAAGAGTTGCTTCAAAAGGGGCACATCCGACCTAGATCCTCCCCTTGCAGAAGCTCGATTGTGTTGGTGTAGAAGAAAGATGGGACTTGGCGGCTCTGCATTGATTATAGAGCATTAAACAAAATCACATTCATGAATCGATACCCAATTCCTCGGATTGATGGCCTTCTTGACCAACTCAAGGGGGAAAAGTTCTTCAATAAGATTGACCTAAATTCTGGTTACCACCAGGTTCCCATTGAACCAAATAATGTATGGAAGACAAATTTCAAATCTAAAGAAGGTCTCTTTGAATGGCTGGTCATTCCCTTTGGCTTAACAAATACACCAACAAATTTCATGAGATTGATGGATGATGTATTGAGACCCTTCACCAACTCTTTTGTGGTTGTATATCTGGATGTCATCCTCATCTTCAACAGAACTTGGGAGGAGCACATGCAGCATATTTAGAAGGTTTTGGGTACTCTTCAACAACACAAGCTATATGCCAACTTGGAAAAATTCTCCTTTGGAATGAACAGGGTCCAATACTTGGGCTACATTATTGATGAGTATGGGGTACATGTGGATCCAGCTAAGATCCAAGTCATTTTTGAATGTCCAGCCCCGACCACACTAACGAAGCTTCAAAGCTTCTTGGGACTTGACAACTTCTATCGAAGGTTCATGTTGGGATTCTCCCATATTACATGGGCCCTCAACCAAGTAACCAAGGGTAGTGAAAATGAAAAGTTCGCATGGGGGCAAGCACAACAATAAGCATTTGATGATCTGAAGAATCGCTTATGCTCAGCTCTAGTACTCTCCTTACCTAATCTGCAACAACCATTCAAGATTGAGACTGATGCCTCCGACTATGCTGTAGGCACAATCCTCACTCAACATGGTCATCTAGTAGCATACCATAGTGAGACACTCTCAGATATTGTTCGGAAATACCCCACCTATGACAAAGAAATGTATTTCATTGTGAAATCCTATCATAAATGGAAGCATTGCATTATGGGAAAGGAGACAATCATCCATATTGATCACAAGCCTTTGCAGTTCATACATACATTGTTGATACTTAGAGGGGGGTGAATCAGTATCAAGTACAATTTAAAAACCTTTTTCAAATTATACTTAAACCATTCAATTATACCCAATGATAAATGAACAATAGTATAAGAGTTACACCAATACACCACAATACACCATGCACAATATATG
>SNQJ01S0086834.1:16056-31021 GCA_010110895.2 Picea sitchensis
TGTTTCCAAGCAAAAGTAAATAGAAGTGTGAATTCCCTTTCTGCAACTAAGTAGACTTCCTTTCAACAATTATCACGAAACTTCCTTTTGCAAGAGTAAGATATAAAATTAGAATAGATTAGATAATCCAAGATTTTTATACACTCATCAAATTCTACTCCTGGAAATTAGATTTCAATTATGAAAGTGTGATTTCAATTATGCAAGTGTGACTTCAATTCTGCAACAATAGATTAGAACTCCACCTGTGTCAGCAACTTGTGTTAGTGTTCAAATTTTCAATTATGTTTCTTTTAGTGTTAGTTTACCTTACTGCAACTTGATTAGTGTTTGCTTTCATAATATAGCATATACTGTGCACAATTATCTTACAATAACAAAACTTCCTTGGGTTTGACAATTCATATTGAACACCTTAATTATCTATTTATTTAGACCATTAAAGTGCACAACATTTTGGTGTCGTTGCCAAGGAAGATAATTATAGATTCTTGTAAGCACATTAGTTTTCTTTTCTTAGGAATGGGTAGTCTGCATGAACCGAGGAACAAGAGGACATATCCCCCAAAATACTAACCCTATAGGTGCCAAAGGATGTGGTGGAAGGAATCCTACACTGGGAAGGCCAACCTTTGTTGATGAGATTATAGCCAGAGCAGATTCTTCTTCGGGATCTATCTTTCGCCCCTCAAATCCTCCAAGAAGACATATTCCTCAGTCATCAGAACTTCCCCATTTTGAAACATTGTTTTCATCGGGGGATGAAGCTAAAGATTTGTCACTAACAAGTCAACACACAACACTGGAGAATATTGAAGATCAAACAAGTGTAGCTCGGAACAAGAAAAATCCAGAAGAATCTGTTTATCAGATCAACGGACAAATAGTTACTAAAGAGGAGTAGGACACATTCTGTATTGATTGGAGAGAAAGAGCAGGTATAGAAAATCAAGGAGATAATGAAGAAGATATCCACTGAACAATGAAGATCAAGCGAATGATGAAAATACTATCTCTACCCTGGTCTTTCCTATTACTAATATTCCCACACGAGGGATAGCTCCTATGAAGAACATACCTCTCTCAACCCTGCCAAATTTCCATGGATTATCTACTGAGGATCCAGATGAGTTTCTGTTTGAATTTGATGTTCTATGTAGAATCTATGACTACACTACCACTACGCATAAGATTAAATTGTTTCTAGCTACGTTGAAGGGTAACGCGCTAATATGGTTCATGAGCCTTGGAGGAGAGAATATTTCAACATGGGAACAAATGAGGAAGCATTTATTGACCAAGTACCAAGACTATTGCCGAACGAGGGAATGAAGAGAGGAACTGTTTAATATGTCTTAGAAGGAGGATGAGACCCTTGAAGATTTTTTGGAGCGAGTCTGGTATAATCTATAAAGGTCTGGACATCCGTATGTGAGTAAGGACATTCTGAAAACTATTTTTCTAAAAGGAGTTAGAGATGATTGTTTAGATATGCTGAATATGCTTGACAAGGGAGATATATATAAGGAATCCTATGAAGACATTGTAAATTTTTGTTAGAGATGCTCTCGAGTATATACAAGGAATAAGTCAGCTACCAGGGATACCACTTTTTCAAGGGTACATAAATCAACCAATGGAGGGGAAACAAGAGAAGAAATAGGTAATCTGTTAGAAGATTTCAAAACAAAAATGATTAACTCTTTTGCCTCACAAATTGACACTCTGCAGGTCAAACAGAAACAAGCAAAATCAGATCAGGCATTATCCATTTTCTGTTTGAAATGCAGAAAGAAACATCCACTAAGGGAGTGCCCACTGAACAATGTCCAGGTATGTCTTATTTTTGAATTAGATCATGCTACTGACCAATGTCCCTCCCTACCAGGTGTAAAAGTGTTAATTGAGGTGACTAATGAGGAAGCGTAGGCTGTCTATCTAATAACACTGAGAAGACAATGGCAACCACGAGGTCAAGGTACAAACCCTCAATTCTCTCCTTCAACACTTAATTGTTGGAATAATGTGAACAATCAACTTCAATATGGCTAGATGAATGCCCCCCCTCCAAATCAGATGCCACCTCCTTATCAGGATCCCAATGCATGGGTACCTATGCCCCAACAATAGAATCATCCTGGGCAATGGAACCCATATTGGAGAGGCCCTCAACAATAACTTACTTATAAAAACCCTCACCAATAGAAACCCTATCAACAATAGTTCCAACCCCAGTACCAACAACAACAACTGCAGTTACCTCCCAATGCCCCACAGAATAATCCTCCCTTATGGCCTCAGATGTCTGTGCAACCTAACCCAAATCCAATTAATAAGGTCATTCAGAGTATTGATATACACAATGTGCCATCTCTGTCTATTACCCCTATGCTTTGTGATGAGATAAAATTAAGATCAGGGAAAATAGTTGAGCTAATAGTTGAAGATGCTCCATCTTCAGAATCAGACAAGGAATCGGGGGAAAAACCATTTGCTAATACAGAGGAGATTGAAGAACCTATTGAAACATATTTAAATTTTTTTAATCTGAAGACTAAAGCATTCCTTTCTTGGGTTTCGGATTTTCAAGAAGCATAACCTTCACTTTCATTTCCAAAGGGCCGGTACCGAAATCCTGACAAATTTTATTCTAATAATAATAAAAAGCAAAAAATCAGACTAATAAAAAAGGGGTTTTCAGGACTCAGGGTTTATTAAGAACATAGGTTTTAATACATATCGAATCACGAAATCCCGATCCCCGATTTCCCGAAAAGTTGAAGTAAATAATTATTAAAAGTAAATTAGTCGTATCGCTATTTCGGAAATCGGGATGCAGCGATAACATACCTCTTTTCAACTYGATCCTTGAAATCCYGAAATGAGAAATCTCGACTCAAAATCTGTGTTAGTCTAAATTAATTATGTTTTGGAGGTCAGTCCTTAATTCTGATTAATTAATTCACTAAAATGAAAATTCGCGGCTTAAGCTAATGATTTCACAATTTCAGAAATCGGGATTCATCGATGACATACTTCCTGTCAACACGATCCCCAAAATCCCAAAACGCTTAATACCGATCAATTATTTTGCTAAAACGAATTTAAGTCCTAATTTAATCTTGTCATGATTTCGCGATTTCGGAAATCAGGATTCAGTGATAACATACCTCTTGTCAACTCGATCCCCGAAATCCCGAAACATGAAATCTTGACTCTTGATCTGCGATTAGTCTAAATTAACTCTGTTTTGAAAGCATGATTAATGAAAATCAATCTGTTTAGGTTTTGTTCATGTTCTGGTTTTCAATCGAATGAAATTCTCTGAATTTTGAATTCAAAAGCACCAAAACATGACCACTTTAATAAAGGATAACTGATGATATGTGACGCTAATGCGTATCTTAGTAAATATCCACTACATTCAATGTATTGAATTCTTGTCAGCTGCGTCAGTACCTGCATCGTTAAATGAATTAAAAGAGAGTTCAAAGGTCTGTGTTTCGCAACATATTCTGATTCATACTATCAAGCGTAAGACACATTCAGCCGATCTCATACACTCCTTCTCTATGACGGGTTTTCCATCTAACTTAATAGTCATGGCACCAAAGAAAGAACCAAAGAAGAGTGAAGACACACAGGAAGGAGATATCATATCCGACACTATGCCACATGCTATCAACTCAATTAAATCTTGGACACAAATATCTGAATTCATGGAATATGAAATCAAGAATTCTCCTACTGATTCTGAGAATCACTTCCGAGATGTAGCAGAATCAGAGCTTCATAAGATCGCGGTGCGCCCTCGGCTTATGGTGCACAACGACATGATCAAATGGGCCTTGGAAAATATTGATATTCCAATGAGGAGCATTTTAAATGATCAAGGGGTCGTTGTAGGCTCATTCAGGACAGAACATATACAAATAATGTATAAGCTCTCACCAAATCCTAAGTACACTTTTATTGCCGAGTTTTTAGCTGAATTTCAAAGGAAAGAGTGTATTGAGGCAGACCGAACCTATCCGAATTTAATTAGAGAATGTTGGAGATGTCCATCAAAGTTTAGGGCCGATACCCATGGGGTTTATGCCACGACATCTTTGAATGAATACATGGTCTATGTAACCATTATGCTGTGTAGAATTTTCGGGAAAAAGGATCCCTGCCATTTTCCTCCATAATGGATGCCCTTTTTAGAAGAAGCTTCAGAAGGATACCCTTTCAACTGGAGTAATATTCTGTCTGATAACCTAGCTCAAGAAGTTTCAAATTACAAAGTTGCAAAATCTAAAGGTCAACTAGTGGCCTTTTACATGTAGGCGTACATTATGGACGCAGTTTTCTTTGTGACTCCTTTTCCCTTGATGAATTGGAGTTGGAACATAACTTGTCCTGAACCCATTCACGAATATCACTCTGTGTTATGGGAAGAAAATGATAAGAATGGGTTTTATGAAATTTTCCATTTCATAATTATTCCAATGCATAAAATGTTTCATGGCTGTGAACCCCCTCGCATTTCTGAGTCAGTCTTAGGAAATCTCAAAGCAATAGACGACTGGGTTGTTGATGAAAACTTCTCTTATATTAGGGTCTATGGATGCTCAATTTCCCCTCACGTACTTCTGAAATTCCTCCCGGACAGACTGGTATTGAGGGAGGTAGCATATCAAATAGTGAAAGGTGGTATTGGGATAGAGCTAAAGGTAGCTCAAAAGAAATCCTGGCCAATCTTCCCCGTGTATGTCAGGAAATTTTCATTAATAAACCTTGGCCATTCTAAAGTGGAAGCCGAGGCATTAGAGGAGATGAAACTGGTAGATATTGAGCACAGAAAGCATGACCCTTATCAATTAGTAAGTAGACATTTGATGCACTGTAATTTGAAAGCTTATGAGCATGAACAATCTTTTTATGATGATATATTCAAGGAGATTAAAACTTATGAAGAGGTATTGAACAGGGTACGGGCCTTATCACCCGACTTGCAGACTGGTTTTATATCCTTCCAAAGTCATAGGCGAAGTTGTTTGCCAAAAATTTTGCAAGGTGAATCCACGACTCCTCCTCCAGAGAAGGAAGGGCCTCCCCCAGGCTTTGAAACAGATGTACAGGAAAAAGATAATACAAAGGGGAAAATGAAGGAGAGTGAAATGCCTTCACAGGAAACAGGAGTCCCTTAGATAGAAAAATCAGAGACAGGGAAAGGAAAGGAGTTGGAAACACCCTCATAAATCCTTGAGAATTCTCCGAAAAAAGTAGGAGGAACAACATCGACAGAACTTGGAAGTCCCATTACTTCCTTGACTCCATTGCAGTCTACTTATGGAAACCCCCATGATGGAGATCTATACGTTAGTGATCTTGAGCCTATTTCTAGGGATGAGATTCCTCCTTCCAATTATTTTTTCAGTAAGAAGAGAAAGGCTATCCTAAAACAGGAAATGCATCCAAGAGGAGATATGATGATTAAAAAGCACAAAATCATTATAGATGGACAAAAACTTAAAGAAGGAGAATTCACTACAGAGATAGCAGGCACAATGGGAGCCTTAGCGTCGATGAATTTATACTCTCTAGGTAGTTTGACAACTATATTGGAGCAGAAAGAATAGATGATAGCTCAGCTACAGGATCAATTAAAGGCGACTGAAAGAAATATCAGTTGGGGGATAAAAAAGGGTCTAGAATGAGCTAGATTGAATGACATTCAAGGGATTCAGAAACTAAAATCAAGCTTAGAGGAAGCAAATCATAAAATATAGGTCACTCAGGCATAGGTCCTAAAGCAAGAAGAAACAAATAAACAATTAGAAGATAATATTAGTTCCATTTCAAATCAAGTGGTAGAGCTTGAAATTTTCCAGGCCCAGGTATTGGGAATACATTTGAAGATAGAAGAGGAACACCAAGGAGTGTTTTTTAATCTGGAATTTGTCCAGAATTACTTTCAGGAAACAAATAAATCCTTGGAGAATATTCTCCAGAAAGA
This sequence comes from Picea sitchensis, assembly GCA_010110895.2. Lineage (NCBI taxonomy): Eukaryota > Viridiplantae > Streptophyta > Pinopsida > Pinales > Pinaceae > Picea > Picea sitchensis. Next base: position 22,058 of record SNQJ01S0086834.1, read on the forward strand.
AAAAGAAGTGAAAGCAGCCAGAGAAACTTTCCAAAAAGCAGTGGCTCTTTCGACAAAAGAGGATTTCGGGGAAGCTAAAAAATTATCTGTTTCAGAGCAGGTTAAAGGTGATGTAATACTCAAGGTATGGGAGGCAGACCTCATAGAAAAAAAAAGTGACCAGAGAATTTAATGACAACTGCCATGGAATTTTTGACCTTTTAGAGAAAATTTCATTGAACATTGGAAAAATCGACTGTTAGAGTTTGTTAGGGGAAATTAACATTGCTAAGCATCAAATTCGATTCAAAGAGGATCTGGAAGAAATTTAGAAAGATATCCCACAAATAAAGGTAATCAATGTTACTCAAATTAATAAATGGATAGTAATGCCTAACTTGAAACTACAAACTATCAAGTTCACAAGAAAGATAATCGAAGACCGTCTGCCAGAACTGCAGAGAAAGTTTTTCTTATTTGAAGCAAAGGATATTCCAGAAGCTCCCAGAGTTTTAGTACAGTTTATGGGAAAATGTATTCATTTTCTTGAAGAAGAAGGAGGAGGTTCATCAACGCAGACATGAGATACTCTTTTTAAGATTTTCATCATTAGAATAATAAAGAAATTAGAATAGAAATGTAAACAGTTTGACATTGTTCATTCATGTAACCGTAGTCTTAGGAAGTTAGTTAATCACCAACAGGAAAAATGTTTGGTGATCATGTATAAATATATTTTCATAAGACTGAAAAAGGGCTTTTTGGTTTTGAGGAGAGCCGATTGTATTAAAAGTTTTCAATCCATTGTGATATAAATAATGTAGACGAGATTTTGAATTCTGTCAACTTGAAGCTATGTGTTCTTTAACCCTGTTTACAATATATTTCTATGTTTCTGTTTCAATGTCTTTCTAATGAATGATCAACTATAAGTTTATTTCATACATCTTTTGTATTTTGAATTGATTTGGTTATCAAATTATTTACACCTTTTCCTTTGAAATTTCTATTAGTAATTTTAAGACCTGTAGATCATTTAAACGATAATATTTAACACTTCATTAGAATTTTCATTTTCCTCTTTACTTCCTGTTACAATATGAGATTCTTTCGTGATTAAAGCCTCATATTTTTTTTAGCAGTATTTCTTTGTTATTTTACTATTCTCAAAATTGTTTCAAGTCCAGGAAATGGCCTCAACTGTTATTATGTTATTATTTTGAATTTCAAAACTTTTTTTCCTATTTTCATCCCTTAAAAACTGAAGCAACAATTCATCAAATTCTTTCAAAATTAAATAAAATTTTACTCTCCATGTCTGTCCCAAATAACAGATAGCCCAACATAGAACTTGGTCTCCAAGATCAAACTAGGATTGCTTTGAACCTTTTTAATACTATTCTACAAACAACGACTAACCATGTTGAATTAGAATGTTCATGGGTAGCTATTGAGAGAGATATGAGCATCCAAGAACAAAGGGAAGTTAGACAAAGGTAGCTGGGAAACCAACTCTAACTTATCCTTCCTTTTGATTTTTACCTTTTAATTACCTTTATCTTTACGTATGCCTTGATGGTATACTTTAGAGCCTTAAAGTATAAAATTAGGAACAACAAAACCTATCATAGAATTAGCAGAACCCCATTCCCTGAAAAATTGAAAATTATAAAAAATGTGGAATTACCATCCTTCAATCTCTTAGGAGAATTGCAAAAGTTGCATGTTAAAATTCCACTATTGCAAGCAATTAGGGATGTCCCTATTTATGCGAAGACTGTGAGAGACCTCTGTATCAAAAATCCTATAAGGAAACCTAGGGACCCCCTCACAGTACATGTAGTGGGAGAATTTTCTGAACTGATGTTAGGCAAGACCCCACCTATTAAATATGGCGACCCAGGAAACCCTACAGTCACGGTCAAAATTGGACAGACATTTATTCCCGATGTGTTAGTTGATTTAGGGGCAGAAATTAACATTATGCCAATAGATACGACACAATTTCTACAACTCAGAATGCAAGTCTGACCTGCTCCTAATGTTTTAGAATTAGTTGATCGTTCTACTATCAAACTAGAAGGAGTAATCGATGATCTAGTTATTTCAGTTGATTCATGGGAGTATCCTGCTGATTTTTTCGTATTGCAACCTAAAACCCATTTGGGGGGCCACCCTCTAATTCTAGGAAGACCATGGTTAGCTACAACTAATTCTTTCATTGGTTGTAGATCTAGTTCAATGACCATCTTTGATGGTTATGATACCAAGAAACTTACCCTTTATCCTCATGCTACGCCCAGTATGGAACCCAAAAATTATTTATGGATGGACCTTGAGGATGAAAGCACTCTGCCTGTTCTAACCATAGGAAAATCCCCGAGTTTCAAAGATGAGATAGAGGATGAGCTAATCAATAGCTTTATCAGTGACCCCTCTGCTGTTACACAAAACACGTACTACCGATTGAGTAGAATTTTTGACCCTACTGCCCAGGAAGGAGTGAGTCCGGAGATGTTCTATGAAATTGTTGTAAATTAATTTAATTCAGTTGTAACAACAGATACTGAATCAACTGAATTATTTCCTAAATTCAGTTCTAAGAGCATTGATGTAGAAATCAAACCTGGAAGAACCCTGCACATCAATCCTGATTTATCTTCTACTGAAACTGGGCGTTTGATGAAGTTATTGATTGGACATAAAGAGGCATCTGCTTGGGATTACATGGATATGAAAGGAATTTCCTCTGAACTATGCACCCACCATATATACATTAAGGAAGAATGCCTACCCATTTTCCAACCCCAAAGGATAATGAACCCTAATATTAAAGAGATTGTTAAGGAAGAACTCCACAAAGTTCTTAATGTAGGATTCATCTACCCTATATCGGACAGTGAGTGGGTTTCACCCTTGGTTATTGTGCTTAAAAGGAATGGAAAATGGAGAGTGTGTGTGGACTATAGAGCCCTGAATAAGGCCACGCAAAAGGATCATTTCCCTCTTCCATTTATCGACCAGGTTCTAGACAACCTATCTGGGATTTTTTTTTTCTCTTTCCTAGATGGATTTAGTGGCTATAACTAGATAACAATTGCTCTAGAGGACCAAGATAAGACCACCTTTACCATCCCTTGGGGTACATTTTCCTACAAAGGTTGTCCCATTTGGCTTGTGTAATGCACCAGCCACTTTCCAGAGAGCTGTAATTGGTATTTTCTCTGATATGGTGAATGACTGTATGGAAATATTCATGGATGACTTTAGACCTTATGGTACTGATTTCGATGAAGCTTTAGCTAATCTAGAAAAATTACTTATAAGATGTAGACAACCTCATCTTTCTCTAAGTACATAAAAGTGTCATATGATAATGAGCGAAGGTGTGGTGCTGGGACACTTCATTTCTTATGCAGGAATTCAGGTAGACCCAGCCAAAATCCAAGTAATTTTGGACATTCCAACTCCATCAACTCAGAAAGAGGTAAGAAGATTTTTAGGGCATGCTGGATATTACAGGAGATTCATTAAAAACATTTCCAATATTCCATCTCCCTTATTTTTTCTATTAACAAAAGATGTTGAGTTTAGTTGGACTGACAGTTGTGAATTGTCTTTTGAAGATCTGAAACATAAATTGTCCACAGCTACCATTTTGAGAGGGCCCAATTGGGGTTTTCCATTTCACATTTCTTCAGATGCCTCAGATACTGCAATTGGTGCAGTGATAGGGAAACAGGAGGACAAATATCCCTATGCTATCTACTATATCAACAAGAACATGGCTCCTACTAAGTTAAATTATACAGTTACAGAAAAAATAATTTTTGGCAGTAGTTTATGCTATCAATAAATTCAAGCATTATCTCACTGGTTATTTTACTTTTATTCATACTGATCATTCAACAATTAAATATTTGATGAATAAACCTATTACTAACGCCCGAGTAACAAGATGGTTGTTATTACTACAAGAATTTGACATCACTATAGTAGATAGACTAGGAAAAGAAAATGTGGTTGCTGATTTTCTCTCAATATTGAATATAAATGATGATAATTCACCTGTAGATGATTCCTTTCCAGATGAACATTTTTTTGCAATATCTTCTCACTCACCTTTGTATGTAGACATTGCTAATTATTTGGTTGCAGGGAAGTTACCTCCAGATCTATCTCCCCTAGAAAGAAGGAAGATTATTCAGAAGAGTGCTTAGTATAGTTGGATAGGGGGATATCTTTTTTACACAGGCCTAGATCGAGAAATTAGAACATGTGTGAGAGATGATGATGTTTATGATCTTATTAAAGCTTGCCATGATGGCCCTTATGGGGGTCATTTTTCTGATAAAAGGACTGGGCATAAAATTTTGAGGATGGGCTATTTTTGGCCCATAATATTTCAAGATGCAAAGAAGTATGTCCAAGCTTGTGACAGTTGCCAATGAATGGGTCAACCAAATCATAGGGATGAGATGCCTCTCTAGCCTCAAGTGGTGTTAGATCCCTTTGAGATATGGACCATAGATTTTGTAGGGCCCATTAACCCACATTCTAATCAGAAAGTCTACATATTGGTCTACACAAATTACATGACCAAGTGGGTAGAGGCAAAATCTCTCATCAGGGCCTCAGAAGAAGTTATTTTAGAATTTTTTTTTGAAGATATCTTTGTGAGGTTTGGAGTTCCCAGAGAGTTAGTAATTGATGGGGGACCACCTTTCACATCACATAAGTTTGAATCCCTACTCAGTAAATATCATGTTTTGCATAGAACATCTTCTCCATACCATCCCCAAGGTAATGGGCAGGTGGCAAGTACAAATAAAGTCATATAAGTTATTCTTACTAAGACAATGAGGGAATATCGTAGGGATTGGTATGATAGATTGCATGAAGCTCTATGGGATTATCGAACCACTTGGAGGAACACAATTGGCTTTTCTCCTTATGAACTGGTATATGGGAAGAGCCTTGTTTTTCCCATTGAGATCGATATCAAAACCCTAAGAACTACATCAATAGTCAGTATATACTTGACTATTGCACAAAAGGCCAGAATGCAGTAGCTAAATGAGATAGATGAGAAGCGTTTGGATGCTATTAATCAAACCACAGTGATTCAACATCAAAGAACCAACATGACTGAGTCATCAAGAAGAAGTTATTCAAACAGGGAGATTGGGCTTTGTTGTATGATTCACGCTTTAAATAATTTCAGGGTAAGATGCGTACAAGATGGCTAGGACCTTACGAGGTAGACACTATTTTTCCCAATGGGACATTCAGGTTGATCACTATTGATGGATCCAATACACAGTTACTTGCAAATGGTCATCGCTTGCGCCTGTATCAGTGTCCACTTTCCAAGGCATAATTTAAATCCAAATGTACAGCTGATACAGATTATCAATTTTTAAAGGGAAAAGAGCTTGCTCCTTCCCCTTCTAAACCTTAGAACTTTTTTCTTTTCAATAAAACCTTGTATATAAATAAACTCTGAGAATTTGAATTTTTCTGCTTTTGCTTAAAATTTCTATGCTTCTTTAATACATTAAGCCTAGAAGGGTATCAAGTAGTTACTTGTGTGCAGATGGATTGATGAACACCAAGGTAGATTACAACGAAAGGATTTTAAGGATTAGTTTTTGGAAGTTTGAAAAAATCCCTAAAAGCTAAGGGATTCTGTGTTCGGCCGGGTTACATGCTATTACACCTATTTCCGACAAAATGGTCATTTTACATGCTGTTACACCATTTTCCCGCTATTTTGTCTTACATGATGTTACACTATTTTCTGACAATTTGTCCGATTTACATGCTGGTACACCTAATTCCACCGTTCCGACCAAAATACATGATGATACACTTATCGTTGTTATTCCTTTTTCTATTTTACATATCTCTTCACCCATTTTTCACATTTCTGCCATTTTTCCATGCTGATACTCCATTAATCTTTCTCACTCTGCTATCTTTCCATGCTGAAACACTGTTGTTTTGTCATTTCCACTGCTATATTTTCCACTCTCTCTGTCAGAAAATGTCACTTCATCATTACTTGACTCCACATCCATAGATTTCCAGCTGGTCAACCAAAGAAATGACTCCACCTATGCTCCACTTGTCATATCATCATTTCTCATGTTATAGAGCCATCTCTCATCATTACGGCTATTCCATGCGGATCAGATGGCAGTTGGATAGTGTGTTTATTCCAACAGATTGGTTCGTGCGGTAATTTATGAGGTACGTTACTAATCCTACGTGTCAAAGTGATGTAGATATGGAAGCAGGCTTTAATGCTCACCTGAAAGTTGTCCTAAATTCGTTGCACCATGAGGCAATTAGATTAGTTGGGGGGGAAAGAAAATCTACGCCGTCAAAATCCCATTTTATACTCACCTTTGCCACCTTTTGACCACGCTTATTTCTTTGCTGAGACACTGTGTTATTTATGCAATCTACATTCGAATCTGCTATGTCTCTGGTTTAGGTGCTAGCTTCTCCTCCTTTGTGACTGTTTAGACTCTAAAACGACGTCATGGGAGGATCAGATGTGAGGTATGAACCGAAAAATCTAGATGCATTGCTGCTATACCCAGATGTTTACCAAAAATTTATGTAGGCTGGATGGATTTCTTATTTTGAGAAGCTGCAGGGGTTTAATGAAGTAGAGGTATTGGAGTTTAGTCAGAATCTCATAGAAGGGTATTCAATGGTGCACGGGGTAAGGATTCCAGTGACATAGGAAACCGTGGCTGTTGTGACAGGGTTGCCGACCATAGGAGAAAGTTGGTTTAGCAAAAAAGAACATCTTCCTGAATCACATAAGGGTTTTCTCGTGGAGGATGAGCAAGTTCAAACCAAGGGTCGAGGTGTAGATGTAAGTTCCTTACCCATACCATGAGGGAAAGTATTAGAATTTATAAAAAGGTACATTACATGCGAGGGAATATATCAAGTAGTTTATTTTTCTGATTTTATCCTATTGTCACATTTAAGACATCAGAAGCTAATAAACATCCCTTATTACCTTCTTCATTCCTTTGATAATATGGCTCACTTTCTCAAGAGATCAAATCATCCCAAGAATTATCTTTCCAATCACAGACTGATAGGGTTTTTGATTCATAGAGGAATGGGAATTCCTAATGACCCATTACCTGAAGTGGAAGAATAGCCAAATCTTGTGCCTTCTGTTATGGTCGAACCAGAACAACTAAATCCTATGCTTGCAGTTGTGATTGAGACAGCAGTTGAAAACCCAGTCACTGGACCAAGTCATGAGCCTCATCCCTCAGCTGCAACGACAGTTAAATCCCCCACTGTAACTGCCAGTAAGTCGACTCAGAGAATAAAACTCAAAACTAGAATCAACTCTAGCACCACTCAGAGAGGCATCGACATAGTTGAACCATAAGCAACTCAAAACCCTCCTGTTGTTGCAACAGAGTGTCCTGATTTTACCAATGCTCAGGCCCTGCCAGATTTTGACATCAATAATACAAACTTGAGTGAGCCAAAAATTGATCTTATGGAGATATGTATACCAGGTTTTACCTTGTGCAAGGAACTTCAAGAAACCATTTTGTCCATTCAGGCCGAATGTAAACGAATTTCACCAGAATCATCGGCTCTGCTTGATGATTCTGTGCATCACTCGTCGAGTGACGAAGTACAGATTATACAAAACCCCATACTTGTAGATTTCCCTCCTTGTCTGGTTGTTGAAGAACACCATCCTTCTCCTAAAGCTAAGAAAAGGAAAACCTCTGCTTTTGTCTCTACATTACCTAGGAAGAGAACTACGTCAACGAGGTCTACTGGAGCAACAGTTGGATGGAAGAATATGGAACAGGAAATGCCCATTCTTTGTCCATTATCCTCCGTTGTTAAAGAAGTGATTGTTACACAAGAACTAGTCCCTTCCAAAAACATGACTGTGACACAAGAACCGACCTCTTCCTAGAACTTAGTTGTTACACAAGAACCAGCTACCCAGAAAGAGATTGTCCCACAAGAACCAATCATGCCAGAATTAGCTGTTACACAAGAACCAACTATCATCAGTGTATCTGCCACACAAGAACCAATTACACAAAATAGTGAGGATAATGACGATGTGCCACTTGCTCAACTGTTTTCTCAAATTGAGAAGAAGATAAAGGGTACAAAAAATTCCAGGATTACTGAACTGATGAAGGAAAATGAAAGACTCAAAGTAGATTTGGATTCCCTAAAGAAGGAATTGCAGGTTGCTCAACAGAAAAACCCATAAGAGTCAACTTTGGATATATTAGCACAGACAATAGCTGTTATGAATGAAAATAAAGAGCACATGTGCTATGAATGTGGTAATATTTATTTTCAGGCAGGGTATAAAATAGTGAAAGTACCAGTCACTGGTCATGCTGAAGAACCGACCAAATGCTCAGTCAAGAAAGAATACATATTACATCTATGAGAACGTGTAGGCATCAGTGGATGGGACTCAGGTTTCATTTTCCCAGTTTTTGGATGCCTCATTCAGAGTATACAAAGGGTTCAAAGGTATCAAAAGCTGTCGTTTGGAGATGGTAAGGAGCAATGGATTCAGATTTGTAGATGAAGAATCTCATGACAATTATTGTCTTAGCAATTTTTCACTGGAGGAGTCACTTCCCTGACTCAGATTCAGAGTAAGGCTTGAATGTGGATTGCATGAGGACATGCAATGTCTTCAGTTGGGGGGCATGTTAGGACCCAAAAATGTCCTTTTTTCACTATATATTTTTCTCATTCAACCTTATCATTTCCATGCTAAAATGCCTAATATATTATTTGCTAAGACCTTTTTCCCAAGGTATGAATCATTGATATTGATTTTGTATTCTTAATTACTTAACATGTTTTGATTGGTAGCGTTTCTCATATTTTATCCATGAATGTTCAACTAATGATCAAAATGTGTATATTAAAGAAAAACAACCAAGTCTTGAA
>SNQJ01S0086834.1:57614-75369 GCA_010110895.2 Picea sitchensis
TTCTAACTCTAAACTAGTGATAATGGTACTCAAGAAAGAGGGCACATGGTGTATGTTTCCAGATTATAGAGGGCTCAACAAGATCACCATTAAAGATAAGTTTCCCATTCCTGCCATTGATGAATTTTTAGATGAACTACATGGAAAAATCTACTTCAAAAATTTGGATCCCTATTCATGGTATCATCATATTAGAATGAAGGAAGAAGATATCCCAACAACAACATTCTAAACTCATGAAGGCCATTATGAATTTTTGGTCATGCCCCTTGGCCTTACAAATGCACCTTCCACATTCCAAGGATTGATGAATTCCATTTTCAATCCCTTCCTTCAAAAATTTGTGTTGGTATCTTTTGATGATATACTAATCTATAGCAAGTCTTGGGAGGATCATGTTTGACATGTTTATGAGGTAATACAACTACTAAAGGAGAAATAACTATATGCCAAAACATCCAATTGTTTCTTTGGGGTGAAGGAGTTAGATTATTTGGGTCATATTGTATCTCATGAAGGTGTCAATATATTAAGGCCATGATGGATTGGCTGATTCCCAAAACATTGAAGAATCTTAGAGGATTTTTGGGTTTGACAGGTTACTACTTTAAGTTTGTTCGAAACTATGGAATAATAGCAACACATTTAACAAAATTAACTAAGAATTATGCATTTTCATGGATTCCAGAGGAAACACGAGATTTTGAACAACTTAAAGAGGCAATGTGAAAATCTCCTGCCTTGACCACACCAGACTTCATAAAAACCTTTAAAGTGGAATGCGATGCCTTAGGAAATTACATTGGTGTTTTTCTAATGCAAGAAGGAAGGCCCCTTGCTTTTGAAAGTCGACCACTCAAGGGAAAGGACTTACACAAACCCATTTATGAGAAGGAAATGATGGAAATACTACATGCATTGAAGCAATGGTTCCCTTACCTAATGGGTAGTCACTTCAAGTTCAAAAAAGATCATGGTAGTCTTAAATACTTCTTGTAACAAAGACTATCTTCAGAAGAACAACAAAAATGGGTGACCAAGATGTTGGGTTATTATTTTGAAATCATCTACAAAAAAGGGAAGAAAAATGTTGTGGTAGATGCACTCTCAAGAAAGGATGAATATGTTGAGGCCTTTCTCTATGCTATCTCAATCATCCAACTTGATTGGATAACATAAGAAGGGGATGAATGGAAGAATGACGAAAAAGTGTGGATTCTCATTCAAAGGTTGCAGCAAGATTCCAGTGCATCAGATACATTTACATGGAAAAATGATTCACTATGGTACAAATATTGCTTATATTTATGTAAGAACTCCCAACTCAAACAAAATGTACTCTTGGAATTGCACATCTATCTTGTAGGAGGGAACTCAGGATTTTTGAAAACCTATCACAGGGTCAAGAAGGATTTTTTTTGGGATGGACTTAAAACTAATGTTCAAAGGTTTGTGTCATAATGTTTGGTTTTCCAACAAAATAAGGTGGAAACAATTAAGACCCCAAGTATTTTACAACCATTAGCCATCCCAAGTTAGCGTTGGGAGGAGGTTTCCATGAATTTCATCACATGGTTACCGAAGTCTCAAGGAAAGAGTGTCAACATGGTGATTGTGATAGACTGACCAAGTACAAACACTTTTTTGCACTCTCTCATCCTTTCAAATCTAGTACAGTTTCCACTGCATTCTTGGAGACAGTTCAAAAGATACATGGAAGCCTAAAGATTATTGTAAGTAACATAGATCCCATCTTCATTGGACATTTTTGGACATAATCATTTTCTTGTTTGGGTACTCAATTGGCTCACAACTCATCTTATCATCCTCAATCTGATGGACAAACTAAGATAGTGAACAAATGTCTGGAAGGATACCTTTGTTTCTTTGTATTTGATAAAAAAACACAATGGTTCAAGTGGTTACCCTTGGCAGAATTGTGGTATAACACTTCCTTTCATACTGCAACAAAAATGACACCATTGATGGAGCTCTATGGATATCACCCATTGTCCATCACTTCTTCTATAAAATAAAAATATAAGGTTCAAGCAGTGGAATATCACATTGAGAATCAACAACAAGTTCTCCAACTCTTAAAGGACAACTTGACCATGGCACAAAATCACATGAAGCAAGAAGCAGATTAGCATCGTAGTGAAATAAGTTTTGAAGTAGGGGATTGGGTATTTTTAAGACTACAACCATAAAAACAGATGTCCCTAAAGCAAGATAAGAAGGATAATAAATTATCACCAAAGTACTATGGCCCTTATAATGTGTTTCAAAAGATTGGTACTATGGCATACAAATTGGAGTTTCCTGCATCTTTGCGAGTACACCCAGTTTTCCATGTTTCATGCTTAAACAAGGTTATAGCTGACAAGATCCCAGTTCAAACTATATTTCCATAACTTGATGAGGAAGGAAAAAACATATTGGATCCTGAAGCTCTCACTGACACAAGAATTCACCAATTGAGGAATAGATCCATTTCAGAGTATCTCATTAAGTGGAAGAAACTACCTGCTGAAGATTCCACTTGGGAAGATGAGTCTTTTATACAGAAGCATCCATAATTATTCAAGCATTGCAGAAAACACTTGTCTGAAGGGAGGGGAATGCTAAGCCCTAAATAGTGGCACATTACCCCTTAATTGGGGCATATTACATTAATATTGTTATTTTATTTATGTCATCTTGGGTCCATTAGTTGTAATTGTACCTCTTAGTCTCCTATATATACCAAGGATACCTTTTCATTTGGAATGATCTGGTATTGGTGAATTTATGTGGTGTATAAGGAGGTTTCCTCCTCGAAGAGACTTATTATCTGAAATTCTCTCTTTGTCAAGGCACAAAATACTTATTCTGATGTTTTTATGCTATTTGGATATTTGTTTCCTAACACAAGTGAACACCATTCATGGTTGCCAAATTTCCTTCTTCTCTTTATTCCATGAGATAATAGTATCATCTATGTAACAATGGGAAAAATTCCCTTCTTACATTCAATGGTATTACTTTTTATAACACAAGGAATACCTTTCACATTCTGTAACAACCAAGAGTTACATCTCTTCAACTTGCTTATTTTGTTTCAATAAATGAATTGAATTTCCCATACATTTTCATTAATGAATATACAAGCATTATAAACAAAATTAAAAAAAAACTCCCAAGTATTCAATCTCACTCTATAGGCTATTCATGAGTGATATTTATTGGAATATCATTAACTCTACTCAGATATATCCTATCCTCTTATGTTCCTTGAATGTTTCTTGGTGATTTTAGTGTCAATCTGGTGAATAAGATTCTTCCATATTATTTTTATTTTCTTCATCTTTCCAGCGAGCCATTCCACGCTCAATTTGATTACATGGAGCTCAAGATATTACATCCTAAACAATTCATAGTACCAATTTCATTCAAATTTGTGCTTCCCCTTTTCCAAACTTTTTTGGGAATTTACATTGTTGATATGGCTCAAATTCATCTCCCAACGTGTTTTTCTCTTCGATATATTTCCAACGAGCTCACTCTTGCGTGATTTGTCTTCTTGGATCACGAGTTATGGCTACCTGAAATAGACACTCAACAATTGTTGATATCCTCATAGGGTTGATTTGGACCCATTGATTTAATAAGACTAAATAATTATCCCACGTGCATTGGATGGATTGTGTGAAAAGGGTTTAAATTATTTTCCTTAACCCTAGTGGTTTGTGTGTAGATTTAGGGTAGGCATAAAAACTTGGGCCCACATATACATTTAAACCTATAAATCGAAGGTAAATAAAATAATAAAGAAACAAAAATAAATACGTGCACGAAAAGTCAAAATTAAAAAAACAATAAAATAATTAAGCATCCCAAAAATCCTTGTCTCGACAAAAAATAATAAAATAAGGAGGAAAGACAATAAAATATTAAAACCAAACCATGGTCCTAATTTTGTTGGCAGGGTAGAACCCTAGATATTGCAGTAAACCGCGATGACTATCCTAATGTGAAATTGTGAAACTATGGCATGAGAAATCCCGCAAGGCATGCAGATGAAAACCTTGTGGAAACACATGGTAAGATTTCTTGATGTATAAGGTGTGAATTCTTGCACAAAAAATGATATAGGTGGAAATTTCTAGACACCCACCTATTCCACTATATCAAAATAGGGGTTTCCACCTTGGCATTTTTTCTACAGCTTTTCGGGTCCTAATATCTTGGGGTTTGTTTTGAGGCCCTAAACAATTGTTTTTGGGTTGGTCACAGTCATAGAATTAGCCAAAGTGTGACAAAAAAATGTGTATTCCTCATATAGACCTTTCAAATGAGCTGTCCTGCACCCCAAATAGAGATCATATGCAAAAATTATGCCCTTGGAAAGTTGACGTACCAAATACCCCCATCGGGGCCCACAAACCTTTTGGAGTTTCATCTTCCGAGGTTAGGGTTTTGGATTTTCTTTATGTTAAAAATTCCTCTAGAGATCATTGTAAAACATCCTTAAAACCCTCTTGTGAATGAGTGTAGCCATCACATGCTTCTAGAGATAAGCAACCACCATTCTAGCGAGTCATTCCCTCTATAATTTTATAGTTTATGTACATTCTCTCATTAATAAAATTGTGCATTATTGTATCTTTGTGTTTGTGCAATATATATGTACATTTCTTTGTTATATCTCTTCCTTCATTTTTTTTTCTCAAAATAATTTGGATCCCGATTAATTATCAAAGCAGGCTAATCCTTTTTGTTTCTTGTGCATGTCAGGACGAGGTCAAGGTATAGAGTTGGGTCTTGAGCTAGTTTCTCTTGAGGAAAAATACTCTCTCTAGCCCAAGAGGCCTCCCATGTTGGAAGAGAGGAGACGAGGGAGAATAAGATCCCATCAAGTTGTTTCTCATGGAATACCTTGTGTGACGAGATTGGGAGGAGAATTTTTTCCCAAATCCTTCAACGATTACCAACAATAATAGGAACATCTTCATCAAAGCGATCACATTGGGAGATACTCCATTCAAGGTAAGTTAATTTTGATATTCCTTTTTTAAAATTTAGATAGTTGTGTATTCTTTGGAAAAGTGGTTAATTTTTCTAGAAGGTTATTTCTATATTCCAATTTTCCCGGTGAGAAAATATCACCTTTTCACTCCTCAAGGCTCTCCCCATGTCAAACATTGGTGGGAGAAAAATTCTTTGGGAGAAAAATTCCATAGAGGAGTCTAGAGATATTTGGAGTCGAGCCCACTTGGGATTTTTATGGATGCGGTCAGGGAGCAATATTATTGTTAAGAACCAATGCAGATACAAAATATCACAATAGATCCAAAGATATCTGATTACCAATCACCACACAAGATATATGAAACCATATAGAAAATCACAACAACGCAGTATATCAAAACCCTTAGGGTGGGAAACACCATACAATGGATCCACTATTATGGAAGGGGATCCTCTCAGCACTCACTTGCCTCTTCTAGGGGGCATCCTTCTATTGAGCTTGACTCAATCACAATAATTCTCTTCATGTCTCATTGCATTTCTTGAACCCCTTTATATAGTGCTACCATCACCTAAGAACATTCTAGAGGAGGGAACTTCTAGAAGTAGAACACCTTCAGAGAAGTCCTCTTACATTTATTATATCATCTACCATGGTGGGCTTATTTAATAATATAGTGGACCTAGTCCACCTTACATTCGAATGACCTCCATATCACTATCAGGCCCTCAGGGCCCCACTATCTCTAGATATACATTCCATCCCCTTATGAAGCATTGTCCTGGCAACGATGTACAACCATATACAGGGGTTATGGATGGTGTGGACCCGTGTCTTTGAAGAAGGCCCGAAGAACCAAGTTCCATGTAGAAAGGAAATCCACGATGCTTTGATAGTCCAACCACCATTGTAAGCACACGGGTCCCATGTCCAAGTGCTCATGTAAAATCCCCATGGAAGATTTTGGAACCCCATAACCAACTCAGTGGTACTCCAAAGTGACACCTATCATGTGGATCCAAATGAAGATCCATCCACATAGTGGAAAAGGATAAATGCTTGAGAATCTGGGAGGAATAATACTGCTTTGTAGAATATGTAGGCTAGATGTTGGTAACTAGCTCTCGATGTGGGACATTGATTTTCTCTGCGGAAGGTGGAGTGGAGTCATCAAATAAAATATGGAAGTGGTTGTCATCCCGGAAATGAAAACTATCCATATACCGATCATACCTGATCATCCTCAGAATCATACCAAACATATATTTCTTGATTATATTCATACGGGTTCTCCATGAGAAATCTCTTCTGTATGTGAGTATTCAAGATTCATTGAATATTACGAAAACTATCATTGAGACCATCTGTGAGACTATTTGTGAAATTGTACGTGAGGCCATGTGCAAATGCATCCATCTGTCATCCAATTGGGCTTTGAATGATTCAAGAATTTCTTTCAAGGTTTGAGATGAAATATCCATCTGAGCACCCTATGAACTCTTGGTCCTACAGCCATCACAAAAAAAACTCAAAAAAAATTGACCCAATAAGTTTGAAATCCGGCTTTTAGGGAAAACCCTAAAAAGCATTGAACTTAAAATGCTCCACTTAACTTCACTTCGGGACCTTCCGTTTGACTCATTTTTGAAATTGGGTGAAAATTGTGAGAGAAACTCAGATCTGCTTGTAATTTATTTGGGCAAATGCGGCCTCCAAATGCTACAAAAAAAAATAAAAAAAAAAAAAAAAAAAAAAAAAAAAAAAATTGCAGATTTTAAAAACCTCAATATCTTGACCTTGGGACTCGTTTAGGACGATTTTTTAAATTGGGTATTTTTCACGAGAGGAACTCTATCTATTACTTTCTACCAAAATTTTGTATATAAATATACCAGAAAATGTTAGGAATGTCATGACCCTCTTTTCTCCAGAAAAAAAATCATAAAATAAAATATTTGCCCTGATATGCCCAAGGAAAGTGCTCGATACCATATTTAAGAACCCAATACTGAATAAAATATCACAATAGATCCAAAGAGATATATAGATACGGAAATCACCACACAAGATATATGAAACCATATGAAAATCACAACTTTATTATATCGAACCCTTGAGGGTGGGGCAACACCATACAATGGATCCCTATTATGGAAGGGATCATCTCGTTCACTTGCCTCTTGAGGGGGAATCCTCCTAATGAGCTTCAACTCAAATACAATACTTCTTTTCATGTTTCATTACATTGCTTGAACCCCTTTATATATTTCTACCATCACCTAAGAACATTCTAGAGGAGGAGTCTTCAAGAAGTGAGAACCCTTCTAAGAAGTCCTCTTACATTGTATTATATCTAACTACCATAGTGGACCTTATTTAATAATATAGTGGACCCTGTCCACCTTACATTGAATGACCTTCACTATTATCACTATGGAGCCTCTGGGCCCCACTACCTCTCTAGCTACCTTACAATTATCCTATGGGAAACTATGATGACCAAATTACATGAGATAAATGCATGCATATAAAGCTGGGACAAAACATTATTACAGTTCAAATACCTTCCATACCTTGTGCACAATATAGGTATGAAATACTCTAAGCGACATATAGTTCTAAAATCTTGTGGAGCTCATACATCAAACAAAATGGATTTTCAGACATCTCATCACTTTCAGACCACTTATTGATATTTTGTCAAAATTGAGAAGAAATTCAAGCATCGAACAAGTGGGAATTTGGGTCTACAAAATCCATAAACTTAATACAAATACATACCTAACTCACATGATATCCAACCTCAAGACAAATAGTCCAAGAGACATAGTAAAAGAGGAATGGGAGAGAGATGAAGGAAGGACAAAAGGATGGAGTGGAGCTTCAACAAAATACCTAAATGCAGCACTGGAGTGAATGTCACTCAAAACAATCATTGGTGCTTGAGGAAAGCAAAAGAAAAGAGATGAGCTAATCAGCTACCAGGTTCAGATAATAATAAAAGGAGATGGATAATTTTGATACAGAACCCACTACTACTATCATGACCAAAACAATCCAACATGAAGAACTAGGGGATCCTGAGGAGGGTGCCTTTCCATTCCTGAGATGTGGGTGAAGGGGACCTGGCAACATTTTATTGTTGATAGAGAAGAGATAAGAGCCTCATCCTAGTATAGATCATCGATTAGTTTCATTTCGACAACACCACACACACACATCCATACAACACTAGATGTCTTCACCAGGGATGAGATCTACATGTCATATGATGTTTCTTTTCAGACAACATCAAAGCCTTCAAAGATGAAGTATTGTGCGATGTTTCTACTTGGAAGTCTGTGATGTTATTTTAGGCCAACTGTATATGTGGAGGCGTCATTGTTGGCTCTTGACCAGGTTTTGTGGAAATGTTAGTCATGTTTGACCAATTTGGGGACTCCGGCTTGAGGCTAGTTGAAAGAGCCAGGAGCACAGTGAAAGAAAATATCACGGGATCACCCCCTTTGCGATATTTTTGGGTTTAGAGTTTATGCAACATGTATGGGAGGTGACCCAGCGGACTGTAATTAGAGCCCCTCTTTTGTAATGTATAAATAAAGTAGCTAGGTGATGTAGTAGTGATGAATCTAGTAGAACATAGGTATGTGGTTTTAACGGATGTATTGTGCTAAGTGCAAGTAAATGTAGCAAGATTGGATCTATGATTGAGTGCTTTGTGCATATTTTTGTATTGAGAACTAGAGGGATAAGATGCAAGTGATTGTAAAATTGTCTTTGTGCCAAGCTTGGGGAGGGAGGATATGTTGAGGTATACTTAGATCTCCTATCCTATGCGGAATTGGTTTTGATGCTCTATGCATGTAAGGACATTGAAAAGAATAATAAAAGAGCGAAGAGAGTTGGTGGGCGTAGCCTTTACTGTGAAATTGAACCAACATTATATCCTATGTTATGGTTTCTTTGTGTGTGATTGATGTGATTTATGCTTAGTGTTGTCATGTTTATGTATGTTAGATGCATCAGATATAGTATCTTAGTGCTTAGTAGTGTGAATGAATTATATATCTTCTCTATTTCTATGTGCTAAGTGATTGAATGTGCTAGATCTTGTTGAATACTTCGATGTTTTTGTATTAGGGGTTTACATGATGTGAATAAGGGTGAAATGCTAATGAATGTTAACTTTTATTATACATTAAGAATATTGTAATCACCCGGATCGTGTCCCAGCTAGGTTCAGACACTTTAGATCACAACCCCCTACCTCTACCTAAGGTGAGAATTCATCTACTTCGCAGGTGTTTCTGATAGGGATGGTAGTTAGGGTTTGTTAGTGCGTTGTTGAAGTGTGAACCCTAGGTTTTCCTACATTGCCAACAAAATGGTTTTGTTTAGAGACACAGCTGTGATTGTTGGCTGAGAAAAGCTTTGTGTGTAGATCTATTGCTATAGTGCACAATATTCTACTTGACATGTGAAGATCTATGCTAAGAAGAGAAAGGTTGATCCAGAAAGAGGTAAGATCTTAAAGCTTTGTGCTTTCGATAAGGTAAGATTGAAAAAATTTCTTTCAAAGAAAGAATGGATCTAGGTATGTTTAATATATTTGGTCCCAGTCTAAAAGAAAACTAGGGCACAACTTGAAAAAAGAATATATGATATGAATAGATTTGATAGAAATAGTGAAAGATATGTTATTCCTATGCATAGAAAATTGTTTTGGAATAATAAGTGGATGCAAGAACCTAAAAAAGAATTTTTTCACCGGGTCCATCACTATGATCGGTCATGGTACAAAGAAAGGTTGGGGATCGTTTAAAAGATAAAGAGAGGATTGACTCTTTGTTATAGTTGTAGAAGACCATGACATCTTGCTAAGGAATGTAGAGTGGTAGAGGTCCTATTTTCTTTGTTGTAAATCTTTTGGACATGAAGTTTTAGATTTCCCTAAAATGATTGCTAAAAGTTGAAAAGATGAACACGAGACAAAACTTAAGGAAGGCAAAGAGACTAAGAATATGATAAAGAGATAGAAAGAATAAGAGGCTATATTATTGCAGATGAAAGAAACAGCAAGGTGATCATAGAGACATCAATTTATCGTAGGAGATCTTAAACAGAGTGCATAGAAGCAAGAATGGAGACTTCAACATAGTCTTTGTGTATTGGATGCAGAAACATGGGTGAACATTATGACAAAAAGTACTTGGGAAACCTTAGGAAATCCTGCTATGGTTCCTTCCTTGGGAGGAATAGGATTATTTTGAGGTTGTTAAATTTATTGAGTAAAGATGATAACTCTATGTGGAGAGAAGACTCCCATGTACCTATGATTTCTCCATGAACATCGATAGAAGAAGAATTGGTCATAAAGTTTGTTGAGAACAATGCCCCATTTTCTTTATTGTTGGGATAACCCTGGATTAAGAAAGATCGAACCCGATGAAAAGAAGAGGAAGCTCTAGAGCAGAAAAAACAAGAATTAAAAGAATTCATGTCTGGGAGAATAATAAACTTAATAGAGAACATGAGGACAAGTTGAAGAAGTTGAGGGCCAGAGACCTAGCTGCCAAAGTTGAAAGAGCACGACATGCCCAGAAATTATCCCATCACGGAGGTAGATCATCCTATTCGAGGAAAAGTAAGAAGAGAAGTGATTACTCTGGGAGCCACGTGAAAGAAGACCCTCAAGCGATGCGAAGTTACTATGCCGAGGAGGAGATAAAGAACAATAGAAAAATTGCAAGAAGAAATAAAACATAGAAAAATTGCAAGAGGTTCCAAAGAATACTTCACAGAAAGCAGGCTTGCAAAACTTGAAACTCGCCAGAATAGAAGAACCACGCAGAATGGCACTTCGCCATGGTGGAGCGATATGACCATTGGAGGTGACCCAACCATTAGAATGACACTCAAGAATGGATAGAAACACAATTATTTCTGGAATGTTCGCCGTGGATCGTTGGGACCCAGGCCATAGTGGATGGATTCGTATTGATTGAGGCTTTCCTACCCATTGGAAGAACCCATTACGATGTTATCTTTTTATCCGGAAGTCGAATGTATTACCATGATTTTCCAATTGTAGTGTGTGAACCACCGCGAGGTGACTATTACGGTCACGGTGCTTGTGTGAGACCTTGCCATCCATTACGCTACTACGATTATTTATTCCAGACTGCCGATATCAAATCTTGGCGTGTATGTGGTGACTTTATATGATAGATAAATCTGTCGAAGAGATTCTCATAGACCTCATAGATGAGAAGTTCATATCCATGGGAGAACAAACTTCATACGACAAGAGGAGTTTTAAACATAAAACCATCGGCGCATTCGATTTGGAGGCCCTCGAACTTCTGAGAGAGAAATGAACCAAGCATCATGATGACTTGGGAAAACATGAAACTCATCCCATCAATCCCTTTTGAGCTACATCTAAGCCTACGCACGTACGATGAGTCATTGATAGCATCTGAGAGACTTAGGCTACGGTAATCACAGCGTACCTCCCAAAGGGGATATCTTGTGATAGGACTATAGTTGGAGAGTTTTCTAACGCTTAATATCAGTGAATTCAAATTGGAATGAAAGAACTATGGAATTCTCTCACCACACAAGTATTTGACCAAGACAACGGGGAAGAAGTCAAAGCTAATCCTCCGATGCGGACCATGGACATCGCAAGATCGACCATCTTGAATTTAATGAAGTTACCCCACTTTGGAAGACATCAACAGGTTAATGCGTGCGTTAAACTCGTGATAGTTACTATGGTTGGACGGGTGCATCCACGGTAGATATGGTGATCCTTTTGATTACAGGATTAAGCATGCAAGGACCCGGATCCATAGAAGTTTTTACCCAAGGAGAGTACGTAGATGGCACCACAATTGCAATGTATAAATAAACCTATCGATGATATGTGGAGAAAGGGAAGCGGGGGTTATAAAATTAGAATGTCGATCGAATGGTTACAATGAACCCTATCTTTCAGTTGATGTTGGTAAGATTGTAGGAAGAGAATAGGCCAATGAGGAGTCCACGGGGTTTGTAAAATCGACCTACGTAGGAGAAAATCATTGAAGGACTTCAAATGGCTGGGTGAGCTACCTCTTCAATCAGTTAGAGAAAGATTGTCATGGCTTCGAGGATGGGATATATGAGTTCCATTTTAGTTGGCTTCTAATTTTCATTGCCTTCATTACTTGGGAGATGCCAGAATGTGCAACCTTCCCAGACATAGAACCGTCGGACCACTAGGCGCAAAGTTCACTCACGCTATATGATGTTATTCCAATGACATGGAAAATGATAGTAGTCAAATGGGTGTTCCACACCTATCTATTGAAGCAGGAATGCATTGAATTCTTCTCGCGCTGACACAAACACTCTACAATTGGGACACTTGCAGAGTTCCATGTGAACCGACACTTATCTATATCATTGTGCTTGGAGACGAACACAAAGAGAGCTCTAGTCCCTATTACAAAATCCTGAGAGAGGACATGGGGCCAATAGCAAGGAATAGACTATAGAGTTCCTTGTACTAGTTGACCAGGCAGAACTGTCCGACCCAGACCTCATCGGAAATCATGTAGTAACTCGAGAAGAATATTATGCACCCAGTAGTAGCATAAGTAAAAATAAGGAAGAGGTACAAAAATTGAACAACGTGAGGAAACTACACGATTCACCTGGGGAGGAGGTAACAAAGTAGACAAAGAGGAGGGATGAAGGAAAGACAAGCAGAAGAAGGGTGAAGTAAGACCACCTAAAGATCCCCGGCAGAGATGAAACATCCAAGAAAGAAAGGGTTCCCCGAAGAAAACTTCATCATGGAAGAAGTCAAAAACCAATAAAACCTCTATTCCAGATTGTACTCATGGTGGATGATATTGACCTCATCATCACATTTGTATCAGATACTTCCCGGAGAAATTTTGCGGTGAAGTGAAGCCAAATGGGAGACATTGTTTAGCCGAGTTGAGGTGGATCTCAAAGGGGGTACAACCGCTCTTTATTTGAATTAGGTGTAGTGCCCTCGTGCCATTATTAGGTAGGGGACATAGAAGTGGGATATGAGTCTTCCATTCATAAACTAGCGGACTTCGATAGAGGCTTTCCTTCATCGTGTCCAAGAGGGAAAAGAGCAGAGGCCATAGAGGCCCTAAAGAAATCAAAGAATGAAGACATAGAGAAATGTTGGGTTGCACAGCAAGATAAAGATGACCTCTAGGTGAAGTTTCTAGAGGATAGAGGCACAAGTCTAGAAGGAGAAAGAACAATTTCTTGCGGAGTAGATGGGAGTTAAATAAGCAATCACTAGAGCACTTCACTGCCAGTGGGCCTAGAGCGGTCTGGAAGAAGAAACCACTAAAAAGAGCCGGGTGGGGAAGCTCATTGAAGCCATTCAAAAAACTTCAAGCAAGAGTAATGGAACTATAAATCCAAGCAGTTCCGAGAACTCCGCAAGAAGTGCACAATCAAAGAGAAGAAACTGCTAGGAGCACAATAGAAAGAATCAAGGCATTGGCCTTGGAATGCAAGAAACTCAGCATTCAAAGTGTGCATACCTACGAGTGCCTTGCAGAGGAAATTGAACTAAGGACATTGGAGTCACAACTCTCTAGGAGGAAAACTTGAGGCGACAACCATGCAAGCATGGGTGAAACTCAGCCAGTAGTTGAGAAGGGATAGAAAGGTCAAGGGAACAATGCACGGTTTGCTTAGCGAGGTCCATGACATCAGTATAATTCATGGAAATGACAAAAGGCTCCAGCCGATTACAAGATGAAAGCTTGCACACTTTTGAGATTGAGGACAAGGTGCACAACTAGAACAAGTAGTCACCGCAGTGGGAGCACCGCTTGGAAGGACACATGGCCGAGAAAGTTATTCCAAAGTTCAGAAGCGAGGAGGCTTTTGGAAGCGGTAGTCCAAGGTAGCTTCGAGATAGCTCAAAGGACTTCAAGCCCGATTACCCAGTCGGAGTGACTCATGATGAGTCGCGAGGTGAGTTACAGGGTCTGATGGCCATTGGCAGTTTGTGGAAACACTTGGTCATATTTGGCGACCAATTTTAGGGACCCGATTAGAGGCGGTCAAGATGGAGCACCGAGGCAAAAGAAAGAGAGATCATGGGATCTCACACCCCTTTTAATGGGATTTTTTGGGTTTAGGGTATATGTAGCGGGTATGGGATGTTGTCCATGGGTTTACTATGATTATGACTCAGTTATGCATGTATAAATAAGTAGCTAGGTGTTGTGATAAGTAGTGACTAGATCTAGTAGATTAGAGGTATGCGGTGCTAAGTGTTCAATGTGTTGTGTTAAGTGCAAGTGATGTAAGAGGTTGGATATATGTGATTGAGTTAGCTTTGTGTGCATATTGTGTATTGAGAAATTGTAGGGCTAAGTGCAAGTGATTGTAAGAAAGTGTTGGCAGCAGACCAAAATGGGAAAGAAGGTGAAACCTGACGAAGAAAGAATGGCAATTTGGAAGAGAAATCGGGAAGAAAGCGTCACGGAGGAAAGTGATAACTGGAAAGAAGCACAACATGTGCACATGTAAGAAGGAGACGACAGCTAGAAGCAAGCAACGAACACATGCAGAGAAGGGAGACCTAACAATGGTAGGGTTAAGGTTTGGGTAAGGCCCACTGTGTAAAAATGGTGAGAAGAGGCCAGGTAGATATAAATACAGAATAGCCGGTATCAAAAGGGTTTGGAGAATTATTTTAACGAAGGTTGTGATTTCTACTGTTGTAGAGAGTTGAATTTCGTTTTATGTGATGTTTTGATAAGAGAACTACTTGTAACAAGTGAGATAAGTGGTAGGAAGACCTCAAGGATCGGTCCTTGAGGCTAAGGAGCTTGATGCGATCTGGATTCTCCCTCCAGGATCTTCTGATCTACGAGAATTGTAAGCATGGTGAGAATTGTAGAACTACCTGTAATAAGAGGCCAAGAGAAAATTTGTGGGCGTAGCCCCAAGGGGTGAACCATGATAATACGTGTAATGTGATGAATGCATGCATATCTCTATTTACTTTTGTTAGTTAAATGCTAAAATGTGATGAATGAATGAGTTATTATCTTGCTTGTTCATTTACATTTAGCGTGATAAATCCCAAAGGTCAGATAACAATAAATTTTAATACAAATCATAAGTAATGGCTCAGAACACGGACCCTCTATCTCCTACTCAATCTTAGGCTATAAGCACCTAAGTCTTACAACCACCCATAAAATCTATCACCGAGTTGAGGCTAGGTGCATTACGTGGTAATTTGTGTTGCCTTTAGGGTTTGTTGGTACCCTAAAATATATGAACCCTGGGTCAGTAGCGTAGAGATGTTCGGTAGGTTAAAACCAACAAATGGTTCCATTTCGGTTGTAAGGAGAGATTAAAGATAGGACTAAATTAGATGAGATAGAACAAATGTGGAAAAAATGAAAGCGAAACTAGAAGACCGATGAGTTACTAGAAGGGAATGTTGAGACTATGGAACCCATTGTTATCAGCGAAATTTAAAATTGCCCTTGAGGCGGCAAAGAACTCAGCAAATCGGCCACAGAAAAATAATTAGTTCATGGAACGGGATTAACTCCGCAATACGACAAAGGGTCAAAACTATACAAAATGGCCAAAAATTAAAAGGCGCTTTGCACACACTGAGCGCGCGCGCGCGCAAAATCTTCATATCTAGAGCGCATATGCACGGATGTGGGGTAAAAAAACCAGCGCGCCTGCCAAACGACGCATTATGAAGATGGTCGGCCTCCCAACCACTAATGGATCGGCTCCCAAGTGATTTGACATCAAATCCGAGAGCTCCAATCTGGATTGGGGGAGGCTGGTCAAAGACCCTAATTGTTGCCCTAAAGAGCCCCTTTTCACATTCAAAGGGTTGCATAATAACCCAATGCTTGGCTATAAAAGCCATGAATGACCACCATTTCTCAAGGAATTATTCATACTGTTATTCTGTTGAGATTGCTAGAGACCCCTTCTTTGGCAACACACTTTTGTAAGGCTGCATTTCATAAGCTATTCACCTCACTTGAGTGAATAAGCTTGGAGTTCTTTCATCCACATTTCATCTTTTCTTTGAAAGGAGGCCAATGGAGTTGAGGCCTCAAAGAGCCTTCCATTGGAGAGGAAGGGACCCAAGTCCTCTTTCTCCTTTGTGTATCTTTGGATTTCATCTATCGGACCAGCTAATACATTGTGGTGATATTGGTCCATTGTCATTTGTTTTATTTTTGTTCCTATGCTCATAGTTTATTTTAGTTTTTGTTTAATTCTTGTTAATAGCTTAGTTGTTTTTCTTTCTAACCTTTTTACCATACAGCTGTCATGACTAGTGAGAGCCCAACTAGGCATGTAAGCACTCCTTTTTTGCTCACACATCGACGAAAAAAGTGCAAACAGATTGGCGACCATCTTTGGGGAAAGGTATAAATTCCTCCCTCATTTAGGCTTCATTTTGCTTTCCTTTGATTTCGACTTGCGAGGTTTCAAAAACTAGGCCTCTGCCGGCCTGAGTAACAGTCAATTCATTATAAATTGGAGAGAAATTGATCCATATTTTCTTCCGGGACTTTTTGACTCAGGCGCGCATCGTGCGCTTAAACTCTTTTTCTCTTCTGTTTTGTCCGCACGCAGGCGCCGAATGCGCCTATGTCTACACAGGAGGCCACACATTTGACTCAAAATTGGCATTGAAGGACTTTGGATGTTTGGAAAATCATTTTTCCTGCTTAGGATGATAATGTAGCTTCTGAATACTGCACCCCTTAGCCCCCTCAACTTATAAAGGGGATACATTTAGCAAACCTAGAGCACTTAGGAGGATAAGAAATTCATTGTCCCCTTATTTTTGCTTGCCTTACATGTAAGCACTCACTTTTTGCTCACACATCGACGAAAAGAGTGCAAACAGAGTGGCGACCATACTGGGGAGAAGGTATAAATTCCTCCCTCATTTGGGCTTCATTTGCTTTCCTTTTGATTTCACTGACTTGCAGGTTCAAAAATCGGCCTCTGCCGACCTGAGTAACAGTCAATTCATCAGAAATTGAGGAGAAATTGATCCATATTTTCTTCCCGGACTTTTTGACTCAGGCGCGCGGGTATCGCCACCCACAGGCGCGCATCGTGCGCTTAAGCACTTTTTCTCTTCTATTCTGTCCGTGCGCAGGCGCTCAAATGCGCCTCTGTCTACACAGGAGGCCGCGCATATGACTCAAAATTGGCATTGAAGGACTTTGGATGTTTGGAAAATCATTTTTCCTGCTTAAGATGATAATGCGTAAGCTCTGAATACTACACCACTTAGCCCCTCAACTTATAAAGGGGATCATTTAGCAAACCTAGGCACTTAGGAGGATAAAATTCATTGTCCCTTGTTTTGCTTGCTTTTGCTTACAAATCTAAGTTAAAACATCAATCTTAAAGCACATCTAAACTCACATTTTGGGACTAGAAGTCAAAAGTAACAATCTGGAGTATGCTCTTCTCTTGGGACATTATGCGATCTAGAGAATTAGAAAAGGATTGAGAAATTGATCTCACCTCCCTTAAACAAAAATTCAAACAAACTTTTAGGAGAGGACAAAGGCTCTTTGGAGACCCCTCTTAGTTTCATTTTGTCAAACACATTCTTGTAAAGGGTCCAATACATGCCCACATGTCAACAAAGCTAGAATAGTGTTTGAATTTTGCTTTCTTAGA
>SNQJ01S0086835.1:38589-57397 GCA_010110895.2 Picea sitchensis
TTCCTCTTTATTAAGTATCTTTAGGTTATTTATAGTCTTATTAGTAGGATCTATTCCTTCATTAAGGATCTTTTACTCCTTAGCAACTAGGAGATAAGATAAGAATAGTTAGACAGTCAACTTAGAATCTATCTTCAAAGACAAAGGACCTGATAGATGACCTTATAACCATTTTAAATAGGCCTTATATTACATATTGAAGTAATAAAACCACCTTGATACGAGGGAGGATCTCGATCAACTCCCATGGTAGTAAGGACAATACACGGGTATATCGTATATGTATCTTTTATTCAATAGAGATTATGGTCCCTCTATCATCTATCATGCACCCAACACAGACACAAGGTGAAGGGGCTACACTCCCCAAAGCTATACTTTTCATTAGGATCTGGAAAGAGACTCTTTAAAATATAGTATGTAGCTTTATGTTTAAAGACTATTTAGTATATATTTATTGTTTACTTAGGAAGAGGAAGAGGAAGAACTCTTTAGTTGTATTAGTTGGATTTATCTATTTATAGTCTTAGAAACAATAGGAACTAGTTTGTAGTTGATGTATATGATATTGAGTCTTTAGTGTCTTGTTTGGTTAATTATATTAGACTCAACTCATACTAGATTCATAGAGCAGAGCTTCCTAGGACATAAACTACACCTCATAGCATCGAGGAGCTCGAAACCACCACCCCAAAGAGTGTCTCTCCTCGGCTCTATGCTACTCCTATTATTCTCTTTATGACTGCAGCAGGAAAGAACAACTAACAGATAATCATGTTGAGATGTAGCTATCACTTTATGGCCTATTTCACTAGCTATTGAAATTGGAATAACACAGGCTAGCAACACCTTTTTTACACCTTGCCATTATTTTTATTTCTACCTCCATACAGACAAGACACAAAGATACCATTTTCACTCTTTACTAAAACTCCTAGACTTTCACTGAACTCTTACTAGCTTAGGAACTACTCACTGATTTCACAACTGGATTCAATCTTATCTTCACTATTACTATCACCTAAGGTACTAGAACTCAACAAAGTAGTCTCTTCTCTCAACAAAGTAGCCTCTTCTCTCAATGACTGAACCTAGTTATCATAAGCAATCAAAGAGACCATTCTTTTCTATCCATTCATTATATAGTCACATGCAGGCAATAACCACTCCACCTATGACTCAAACTTGACTGAAGAACTTGTTACCCCTGCTACCAATGTCACTCTGCAAAACCCATTAGCCTTCACCCGACCAGACCCCGTTAGTTTTTGAGTACGTTATGTCGGACCCCCGATATTTCATTGCCTATCTACAACTATTACTACAGGTCTGGTTAGAGGCGAACACTCCTTACCTTAAGACAATTTGACATTCATCAGCAGTTAGGCGGGCTCATTCAGACATGAAATCAATTTACAAGGTGAACACCACAACAATTCAACCAAAGTCAATCAAGACGAGAGAAGATGTAGCATGAAATCTCTCTCTCTTCGTGCAGGAAGTAACAAGCTGATATACATACAATATTTTGAACCATCATTCCTTCCATCAAATCACTAAAAGTGACCATCTAATTTCGAGATCGTTATCACATTTCAATCGAGAGTGCAACGTGAAATAAGAAAAATGCGCATTTTCCGCGAGATCGTACTAATGAATGCAGATAAGCTGTAGGCGAGTGGATGATATGCAATTGAATAATCTACAACTATTTGTGTAGGTTTATAATATTATATCTATAGGTCATGGTTAGGAATCTATAGAGGTAATGCATAGGTAATAGGTAACATGTGGGATATTCCTCTATGTGTGCATCATTGACCCATCTTCGATGGCCCTTAAAGACACCTTTTTATAACAAAACCATCCCAGACCCAAGGAATTCAGATCAACCCGATACCCATAGAGGAGTCATTACCTAACATATATAACCGCTATTTTCTCTCCTTTAGATATAAGGATCTATATAAGGATCAATACCTTTACAACTACTATGACTCTTTTTTACTATTTCTAAAGTCTATTTAGGAGCTTAGGATAAGTAGTCTTAGGATTATAGAATGTATATATTACAGTTTAGGATCTAGAAGATCTTAAGTATCCAGTGTAGGATCTCTTACTCTTTAGCTACTATTAGATATCAGGAAATAAGTTCCAAGTTTACTAATAATAAATCCACGATTGAACACCCTTGCATACCCTACCCTCAACCCATATGAGATAGCCCTTAGAACCACTATTTATATGTAAAATCACCAGGAGCCCAACATACCACAAAAACCACTATGCAAGGAAGGATAACTACTATATATATTTTAGTTACTATCTTTCCTTTATTTATCGAGATCTATTACTAGCTACAAGGAGATAAGATATCTTTAGGATCTATTTCTCTTTAGCTACTTAGGAATAAAAAAGTGATCAACTTTAGGAAATATCAATCTATAGAAACCATAGGGCCTGCTATCGAGGTCAATTCCCCTCTCAAATGATTGAGAGCCCTTAATAGATTGATTTTCCTCCTAGTGTCTTAATAGATGGATTGAATAGATGAGCTTCTGAGCCTATTGAATGAATATATATCTTGCCTGATTGATTGAATGCATGTCTATTCTTGTGTGAGCTAATGAATTTATTAATGAGATGATTCATGAATGATGTTTCCTGTTGTTTGAAGCTAATAAATGAATGGCTTGGTTGTTGTTGTTGAATGAATGAAATAATCCATTCTTTGGTGGTCCCTAAATGTTGGTACGGTAAAGTCAATTCATGAACTAGCAAGGTCATCCTTCTGTTGGAAGTGTTCATCAAGAGCTTGAAATGAAAGAACTCCTATTCAAGGGATTTCCTACTCTTAAGGGGCAATGAAAGAAATAGTCTTCAAGGGAAATGAAAGTTGTTTGGTTAGCCTATGTCCTATGGCTTATGTAAGAGCAGTCAATGGTTGATCAAGTCATTAAGAGCAGTCAATAGAGAAATATTAAAGAGAAGTCCAATGAATGGAAGTAGCCGATACGGGCAAGGATGCATGAGAGGAAGAGAGGGGAGGGGAGTTAGGGAACTATAACGGTATCTGCTGGTGTCCATAAAGAATTAGCATTAGAGCGTAATTATGTAAATAATAATCGGGCTTTCCTAGCAAGATTGGATTTCTCTCAATGGATTCACCAATAAGAAAGAATCACTCATAGGTAGGGAGATATCAACAGGGAGGGGGGTTTGAGCCCATGTTTTCTGGTTGGTAGAACCAACCAAACTTACTGTATAATGCCCGGTAGAACCAATTTCTCAGAAGGAAGAATGAGTTTCTTTATAACGAGGGGGAAGGGAAAAGTCTCTCGATTTCGGGAGCAAAAGGTCGAAGATAACAAAATAATGGACCAAATGATTGCGACAAAATGGCTATTCCTCACAATCGCTTCTTAAAATGTTGTAGAACCATGGCAATTAGGATCTCAAGACGCAACAACACCTATGATGCAAGGAATAATTGACTTACATCATGATATCTTTTTCTTCCTAATTCTGATTTTGGTTTTTGTCTCATAGATGTTGGTTCGTGCTTTATGAAATTTTCACTATAGAAGAAATCTGATCCCGCAAAGGATTGTTCATGGAACTACTATAGAGATTATTCGAACCCTATCTCCTAGTATTATTCTGATGTTAATCACTATACCATCATTTTCCCTGTTATACTCGATGGACAAGGTAGTGGCTTTATGCCAACCCCCTGTAGAGGAGGGTCCGGAGGTCTCTTCATCTTCCGGGGGATCACTCGGCGCACTGATGCGCTCATCGGAAGCCCATTCCCTGGATTGGGATCAGCTCCTCCAAGGGATAAGCTAAAATCCCAAGGTGTCTTCGGGAGGGCCTGCACTAAGGGAAGAGGGGTCAACAACCGAGTTGGCGAACCCAGGCAATGCGGGTCCTTCATCGGGAGTAAGGTCAAATGAGGTAGAATTCTTGAATAAATTCAAGATTCCCTTCGATACTTTGACCGAAATTTCCACTGAGCTGGAGAGAAAAACTCTCCGATGTCAAGAGGTCCTCAAAGAGCCGTAGGATACTTCTTTGGAAAACCTCCTAGGAAACCAATGTAGAGGGGAGTGGGAAATCGAACTATTGATCTAGGAAAAGAGAAAACTGCTTCTCCGAAAGAAGTTTGGTTTAAAGGAAAACACGTCTTTTGATTTCATCTTAGATGAAGTCCTATCATATCCTATTTTCTTTGGTCGAGAAAACGATATTTCTTACCTCCAACAGCTCTACAGGGATTTAAATACGAATCTCGGGTTCCCGTGATCCGTGTTGGAACATTTGGAGGAACTAATGAAATCCAGGGGATACAAACCCAACGAGTGGGGACGGTATCCTCATGTGTAAGTTCCTGCCAGAGAAATATGAGCAATTGGAGTGGCAAAGAAATAGGGAGAAGAACAAAGATTTTGTCCATTCCCTACCAATCCACAATAATACCTCTGTTACCACAATGGATGATAAGGGGAATAAAACAACTGGGGCCTCCGCAGGTTGCTTGGAGAAAATGTTTATTTTCATCCCCTGTACAAAGTCTGCCAGCTCATCTTCATTCACAGCGGTGCCTAAGTGCCATTATCCCCCCATCTCTATCCATCCACTACAAACAAATATGAAGGACTCTCGATCAAAGGGAGGAAAAGGAATCTGTATGGTGACCATTGAAATAGATTATATAGGTAATTACAGTGAGCAGTTCCAACTAGAACTTAAAACTTAATGGTTCAAAACCAACTTAGCCATGAGCATCAGGGATACCTTGTCAAATCTATTTAGCCCACTATTTACTATTGACCATATAATGTGGAGGAAAGACTCCAGTGTGAGAGGCAGGTTCTTCACCACTTCCCCGCTTTAGTGGTAGAGACAGGTTCTTCTATTTCCCCTCTAAGGCTAGCTCTTCGGCCCTATGTATCTTCTCTGGTTCGTTCTTACTCTTAGCTTTATAAGGTGTTGTGTTCATTCTTTACTTTATGCACCATAAATCTCTTTGTTTCATATGGGCATCTTTATGGCTGGTTTGAATGGTTTCAAAGGGCATTTGTAATCATTCTATGGTCACTTAATCACCCTTAAAGTAAGTGGGGGTGTTGATTGAGATTTTTTATCTATAGACTAGTGACTCTCTCTTCCACATCGAGTTGATGATTCTGCCTTCCTTCAAGGTATCCGAGAGAGAGAATTCCCTCCTTCCTTAATAGATAAAGAATGAGACTCGCGATAAGGGATAGGTCAAAAAATCATGGATTTATGAGGAGAGATACTGACTAGCCTTACTAGATAGAGTGAAAAGAAATTGGTCGGACTAGTAGGTAACGAGAGAGATTGAATGAGCGGGACTTTGATTGACCAATACATTTCTCCTTACCTTAACAGGAAGAGCCAGTCTAGAGATAGAGATGGGAGCGGGTAGAGGAATTACCATCACTTTTCCCTTCATTTATTCCCCTAAATTCATTATGTTCTTTTCTGAACTGACCCGTCTTTCCTGATACGAAAGTGGTTCGATAGTTGGTGCTCCGCATCTCCACATCGATTATCCGCTTCTCCACATCAATCTAGTTAATGAGGATACTTTTGAATGAGGTTACGCTAGCATAACCTATAACGACATCTCACACCGCTATGGCTAGAACGGGTATTTATACTGCACTGCTCTAACTTCAAGAACACAATTGAAAGGGGCCTTATTTGAGAGAAAGGTTATAATCGAGCCACCTTTGTAGTGGTTTATAACTAATCTCTGAATGCGAATTTCATAGGTTTATAACTCATATTGGGAGGTGAAGCCGCACCTCCATTGACACTATAGCCTTTCCTTATGACCTTCAAGCGGGGAGGAATAGTAGGCGTTCAAGCGGAGAGGTAGGCAGTGGGGAGGCTTGGTAAGCATCCATCCCATCAATGCATATTTCCTGGACCATCAATTCATCTTTGAAATAGCCCTCTCATAAAGGAACACAATGAAATTCAAGTGACACAATGAGACTAAATGTCATCAAGTGGCATCAACAGGTTAGGCTTCATAGGTCATAAACGGTCTAATGAGGGGAGTAAATAGTAGGCTTTAGGGTAGGCAATGAATGAATTAATGGCTTTATAGTTGTTAATATAGGACATGATTAGACTGAATGTTTACGGTAGCTTTCGGATCGGTGTATAAAAAAAAACCACTTCTTATTTTGCTCAGGGTTGCTTTTAAGGGTCTTTTTTTAGGATTACATGTAGGGTCTCTACCTCTTGGTAACTTCTGGCGCGGGTAAATATGGATGGGCCTTCCAGGTAAGTTTGGGTTTTGGATCCCCCTTACGGTTGGGGTCAGTCCAATCCGGGTTATCCGGATCACCCCGGGAAAAGAAGACTAAATTAATCCCTCTTGGTAGGTAATCCAATTGGGTAGGGCCCATGTGAGGTGAAGGGGTAAGTACTAGTGATATGGGTCAAGGGGATTACCAGAAATGGCGAAATAGGCTATGTGCATGTAGAAAAAAGGGTGAACTGGCCCACAAACAAACAAAGAAGAGGAAAGAAA
The DNA here is from genome assembly GCA_010110895.2 of Picea sitchensis. Classification (NCBI taxonomy): domain Eukaryota; kingdom Viridiplantae; phylum Streptophyta; class Pinopsida; order Pinales; family Pinaceae; genus Picea; species Picea sitchensis. The sequence continues at coordinate 45,161 of SNQJ01S0086835.1, forward strand.
GTGAAATCTTCCGAAACAATGTAGACATGGCATAGTGGAGATCGAGGTTGTTTCCTCGAAGGAGGGATATTTTTCATATCGTAGGGGTGTGCCCTGGGAGGAGTATAAAATAGACACTAGGATACTTACGGTTCTTTAAGGTTTCTCTGCCCTTTCAAATGCATATCTGTTATATATGTTGATGCGGTGAGGTCTTTTCATTCTTTGGTTGTATGAGGCTAGTTGATTACTCATTTAGAGTAAGTAAGAGTAAGTGATGGATCTACTCTGGGTGGCAAGTAATAAGGCAATCTATCCATCTGGTAATTAGGCAAGTAAGAGATACATACCTATAGGCCAGCTTATGCACCTATGAGTTTCCTCACTTATGCTAGGCCTTTCTTTCCTCCTGTCAAATAGAATGGGGAAGCACTGAATGGAGACGAAAATGATTTCCTCAAGGTGGGTCATGTTCGAACCGGTTCACAAAGAAGAACCCATACTTCCCTACCTTATTCTTTCTTGTCTTCTAATAGTAACATGTCCAATACCGATTCATAAGTCTCTCTTAACTGAGAGGTCTTTCTGTTCTCTCTTAGCTCACTTGAAGGTATTGAGTTCCTCCATTCCTTAAACTAATGCTTGGGCCCGTCCTTAGAAGGACACATTCGTAAAGTATGTGTTAACTCATATATAAGAGTCTATTCCTCGAGACGCTTTGTACAAAGTTCATGGATCTGAAACTCTTGTCCGCAAGAACTTGTTTCTCTATGTGATCCTACTCTGTTGTATAGTAATTGGCTGCCATCGATTGATATCCCTTTCCTATCCCAATGATCTCCCTTCCAACCAACCAATCGATAGCGCTAGGGAGGATTATTAACGAAGAGAAAGAATCTACCTATAGCTCTAATGTGTTACAAACTTACCTACTGTGGAGCCATTAAATAATGTTATGGGCGCTCTAAATCCTCCCCTTCTTCGTGAACTAGATACTAGATACTCGAGATCATCCCGTGCGATGCGGTATCAAAGTTATTCCCAGCGGGGATAGATAGTGACCCGAAGTCCCCCCCTTAAATGTAGGGAAGGTGTCCTCAAGTAGCCACAAAAGCACAGTCTCCCTGGGCGGGTGAGGAATTTTGCAGCCTATAAGGTAGTAGGTTTCACCTTCCTTCTTCCCCACTTCTGCCACTATGAAGGGAGCATCAAACAAAAAGTCTTGAAAGCGATGAAGGATGATCCTGTGCGTCCAATCCTTTGGCTTGATGGGGCCTAAGGTGACGAGGAAATATCTGAATTTGGGGGCCATTGGTCTTGAGAGGGCCGAAAAAGGATATCCAACAAAAGTTCCAACTAGCTTCTTCCCCAAAAGTACTTTATATTCTTGCCCACTCTTGGCCAGGCACAGGTATTTTCACCTCGCACCCGAACTGCCTTCTGCTGTGGATGCACCGAAATAGCTCGAGTAATTTAATAAGGGGTTTTTCCACCTTTTTTTCCAAGCCCCTGCCCTCCATGTGGGTAAAAAATCATATATCGTTGCTACCCCCGCGAATAGCATTGTTAATGCCCAACATTACCCCAAAGGATCCTCTGGGATAGTCACAATAAGTAAGGATTGGAGATTTAGACAAGCATTAACCAAATAGGTGAATAGATCCCATTCCCAAAAAGGGACAGCGCTACAAACAAATGCAACCAAAGTTGAGATAACATTTTACAATAAAGTGCATTTCTTATTTCCTATAATTGGGAAGGGACTACTATAAGTGTGGCATAAGGGGGCAAGTATAGCAGGATGCGTTGGGGGGACGACCATAAATTGTTGATTAAGGAAACAACATGTTTTACAAAATGGTGAATTGTTCTACGTACAAAAAAGAGGAAAGAAAGTGAACTATTTCGGGACAATGTGGACCAACCCAGCAACGATAGCGAAATCTAAACTTGGAAGCGATAAATCAAATTCAAGGTAAGGAGTTCAAACCTGCAGCGAAAGGGGAACCGATTCCAAAGAAGAGAGGGTCGACATCAGGCCGAACAACGATCCCGAATAGAAGTCAAGGTAGCCATCCGATCTGGATAATAAGGAAAGGTAGGTGACAAGCCGATCCTGATAAGGAAAGGAAGAGACCTGCCCTGTTGATGATCCAGAAAATAAGAATGGGAATGGGAAAAATCATAGCTAGAAAATGATTCTTGAACAAAAGAACTAGTAAGATAATTGTAAATGGAGATGGAGCATCAGTCAGAGTATAAGAATATTATTTGGCCCCTCTATACTACCCTAATGTGAGCAGGACTCGTTGGAAATTATGGAGGGAGTGAAATGAGGTTATCTATCAATTTAGAGCGAGCTTGTAAGACAAACAGATTCGGATCATTATCAACCATTTCCATCAATCCTTACTCAAGCATATCTCTTAGTAGCGACTATATCCTCCTAGTAAGCTTCCCTCTCTCCCGATTATTATAAAAAAGGGGTAGTTTCATCCCATTAGTATAGTTCCTAAGCCCCCCGCCGTATCCTTAAGTAATAGTAGGGGGCCCGAAGACATAGGAGAAAAATCAATTAGCTGGGAGTTGCAGTAATAAGAACCCTTGGAATGTGGAATGGAAGCAATTCTTGAATCCGTACTTCCTTGAATGGGTGGAATGTAGCTAGCAGAGCTCACTTAACCGAATACATGGAATTGGAATATTTATTGCATCCATATATCTCTATTGGGAACCATATCTATTTACTACAAACTGCTATTATCATTAGTAGGGGGGAGGCAGAATAGCCATTAGTGTAGTCGAAAACAATATGAGGAGTTGTACACAACGCATCACATCTCCATTACACCTATTCGTCGCAATCCCAATATCCATCGCCTTTAGGAGAATAATTACTCACATCTTTACTCGGGTGGAAGGATCACTTAAGATGATTGATCCCCTCTAGTTAGATATTAGTAAGCCTGGTTCTTTAGGTCGAGCCTTTCCTATTTATAAGTTGAGTCCTCCCCTACTATTCTTATTTAATTCAGATTCCACCAACTCCCTAACATGGGTCCACTAGTGCGGTGCATTTTGTATCTGGTAGCATATCCGTCGACCTTTAGATTTAGGAGGCACAACTTCATTAATATATAATGTCGCATCTCGTATCTATTGAGTCGCCCCCACTCTATTCGATTCTCATTTAAGGGGGCCAGGGTGACAAAGCATATAGGTATTTCCGGGGAAAAAGAGTCTAACCTTTCTAGAAGAACAGATCACCCCTACTCTTTCCCCCCTATATTCTATTTTAAGCGGGCAAACATCATGATCAGATCTACCTCAAGATGCCCATAGATGGATAGCCCTTATTATAATAGTAGGGGCATTGTAATAATATAAAAGGCTGCTTCGTTCCATGGCCCCTATTATTATTAATTTAGGTGCCAGACACACCATTATTAGAAGTGATAACCAATGATGCATAATGATATCTCAGTCAATCCCTCGTTTTCGTGAACCAGAGTGGCAAAGGGCCCATGGAGTGAGGGGTACTAAACCTAACCTTGTCTTTCTTAAAGCTTGAAGCCGTTCGGGTAGGGAAAGAAGGTAATGACATTCTTATTAAAAGATGGGTATTATGAGAAGAAAAAAAATCCAAAATATCTCCTTCTCAATCAAGCGGTATACTATATATCACTCCTAATACCCTTATTTATCTATACTTACTATAGATATCCCTACTATACTTTTTTTTTAGACAACTATCTAGATAGATAATAATGTAGCGACAGATACTAGGATATATCAGAACTAGAGATAAGGGAAGGAGTGAAGGCTCTGAAGGTTTATTATCTACATACGAACAACTAGCTTCAAAACTCCTCAAATAATCGTCCGTATATTATGAATTTACATACTATTATTATTGTTGCACCTCACTCTACTAAAAAGGGGAATCAAGTCGTATATTATATACATATTAACCACTTGTCCCCAATACTTAATGAAAGCAGCACAAGAATATTGATCAATTTTTAGGGAGGAGAGATGACTACACCGGCGAGGCATAGAATGACGTGGGCTAGGTTCTTATGCCTCACATGAGCTTAAATAATAATAAATAGGGATGGATAAATACCAAGCAAGTTGGGCCCTATTTATTCTTGATTTAAAGGGGTCAGATTTGTTCTATTTAATAAATAGGGTGGGTTACTAAAGGCATAGGAGTCACATTAAATTTGCATGTTCCCCGACTAGGATAGATTGGGAAGGTGTAGCTACTTCCAGCTCAAATAATAATAATAATGGAGAGATTAATAGGGATGCTTATATGCCCAGCTCATGCCCCTGGTTTTCAATCCAGTAAAGTCCCCACTCTTAATTAAAGGCAGCCTATTTAATTATTATTTGAAGGCGCTGCACCAACAAAAAATATGTTTCACGGGCCGTAGGGGATGCAATATCTTTTATTATAATAGTAGGGGGGGTTTGGTCTACTAACCCATATGGAATGAGGTATACTCCATATGTTAATGTGTGAATGTTTCCCTAGACCTAGGGGGAGGAGGTGAAGAAAGCCGCTTTCCCTTGACCGACTGTCGAAGGAGGGCGTCATGTTGAATAACGTTCCATTTTCTACAAATGGTCAACTCAACTTGTTTCTCATGTTGTTTTTATGCATGCAGCTATGGAAAAACCACATCTGGTTGTTCCTATAGGTGAATCGGTTCGAGATGCTCCGAATGATTATCTTTTTCATGCGGTATGCCCTTGTACTACCGCTAATTTCCAACCCTAGTGATTAGTTGGGTAAGTGGGGAACCACTTCCCAACTTCATTCCTTTGATCTATTAGTTGTTGGTTGGACCTGTCCTCACTTGAAACTGTTGTGCTTCCCCTGCTCTGGCCTTTTCTGCTTTCCTTTCTTTCCTATGTTGTTGTGTTGATGTCCTGACCTGTCTTTCAGTGTATAGCCCACTTTCCCGTAATCTAATATAAAGCTTGTCCTAGCCTGTGCTTCTGACCTGGCATGTCTTCTCATCTTCACTTGGCTTTGGCTGCTTTTGTCTCTCTTAGCTCTGTGCATATCTTGACTGAACTGCTTGTTGGTGTGTTGGCTTGTCTAGCTATGCTTTTCCTACTACGCCCTTCCCCCGTCGTCTGTTTTATATGCTTATTTAGCTTGTTCCCATTTAGCTCGGTAAAGAGCTAGAGCAATTAAGGATAGACCTTGCTTCTATCCCTCTTCTTACCATCAACAACAATATGATTCATACATGTTTTAATGAGAAAGATGTGTCTGAAACCAAAACACAGTCGCACTAAGGGAATAATCCATTCCAAGCACACCTAGTCACAATCACATCATGACAAGTCCTACTTTACATTACCTCCATTTCACTTCATCTAGCTGCTTATGCCATAGGTAAAGAATTCTTGATTGGTTTTAAGAGTTGCTTTCTTGGTCTCAGTGTGATGAAAAATGAATATTTTAGGGCTCGAAAAGGATTTAACAGCACAGCTAAGTATTTATTTCCCAGAAGAGCATAATGATAGACCTCGGGGAATAAAGAGGTTAATATTGGATCATATTTCAAATCCAGACCATCATATCGGAGTAAAAAGGCAGATCTAGCCGTCCTCAGACCTTGGAGAATCAAATTATCGACCTAACATGAGTTTAGAACGACTCCAGGAGATTAATAGCTCAATGACCTGTCGCTCTTTCCGACCAATCAGACCTTTCCACGTTAGCTCTCTCGAATTCAAAAATTTGAATATTAGCTCCAAAATAAGATTGACAGTCCTGAATGGAAGCTTTAATATTCACATTTAAGCGCTTTGGTTTCGAATAGCCAGAGGATAAGTCTGCAATTGATAGCCTTGACTCCATATCCCAATCTTTTGACTCCATGCCCAATGGATAAGGCACTGGTTTGCTTCACCCCAGAGTCTGGTTCTGCAACTCCAACTATTTATGATGTTCCCAACTCCCATTCTTTTGCCACTCCTACTCATTCAACAGTTTAATAATTTCTCCCATCCCCGTACTAACATCTTACGAAATAGAATATCATTCAACAGATTTCCCTACCGAACTTGATTTTACGATTGCAATAGTAGATGATCTCAGTGAACTAGTAAATTATTACTATGATACCGCCAATAGATGAGAGTTAGGGGGTTCCAGTGATGCTTAATAATCTTCCTTTCTTGATTTCCCATTTCTAAGATTTTGTTAGTAAGTATTTCCCTTTCCTGCTTCATCACCCTAGCACTAGTTTCAAATGCTCAGAATGAATGTTTAGATTCCAGGTATATATTCCTCCCTCGACACTTTCTTCTCTTGTTCCACCTGAATGAGTTCCAACTGCTATAATCGATAGAAATACCCTCTCGATACCGCTCTGAGTACATAGAATTGGTTTGGTTCGCCATCTACCCATGACTAGCTATGCCTTCCTAGAGAGATGCTATGTTTGTTGTTAGAGTACCTGTACCCGAACAAATGCACTAAGATGGGTTGGGTTGAGCTCATAATGGTTGGTAACGCTCTAGGGAAGGTTTAGGATTTAGTGTGGTTGTCTCTGAGTAATTCTTAGTAACGATTGCTAGATCTACCTATCAAGATTCAACTGCCTATGACGCTCATTCTACTATTTAATTTAGCCTGCGTTTAATGTTGCTTGATCTCATTCTGGTGCTTTCCCGATTGCTTTGGCAGTTGTTGGTTCATCTTGGTTCTAACATTTATTCTCCTTCTAACGATTTCTTGGTTGATCTCCATAAACACTTATTTAGTTGATTCATTTATAACTAACTGCTTGGGTCCATTGGTTCTACTTATTATTTGTAGCTCACATGGTTCTTCCCAATAACTCACCCCTCAGCAATGTTTCCTACCGCTGGTATATGAGCTATAATAGATTCGCCTTTAGTCACCTTCTTTTTTCTTGCTCAAGGTCAAATTATAGTTTTGTAGATAGCTAATTCATGAAAGTGTCGACCATATCATGCTTTTGCATCTTCTGTTTGTTCCCTTCAATTTAGATTTTTGGCTGGTTGGATAGATAGGTGCTAGCAATAAAGGAGGGAATCAATAGATTCGTGAGTGTTGCTCCGGATGGAAGTGTGTATAGCTCTAATAGTTGGGTTCCGCCTGGGATAATAAGCTATTGATGACCGAATTCACTTCTGTATGTTTTCCCATAGCGATGTTTTCCTAAAGCTTCGTCGATGTACCTTTCTTATTTACTATATTACACTTCCATTCCATTCCATTTAGATGAAATTCATTAATATGATTGATATCCCGCTCTAATCTTAGTGTAAGTTGTTTCAGATTCAATTGTTTCAAATTCTTCTCCTTATAATCATTCTCCTGTTGTTGATGGGTAAAATCAATAATCTTCCTACGATTGCTAATATGTTGTACCCAAACATGACTCCTATAGATATAATTCCCTTTCCCTCAGTAAACCTCTCTATGCCTACTCCCTCCCATGCACCTAACCCATTATTGTTTGCAAGTATCTCCCACTTTCGATCTTGCCCCGGCTATCCTATCTGCTTTGGGATTTGTCTCCGCTAGTGAGTGACCAATGAATGATAGTGAGGGATTCACCTCATGATGTGAGTAATTTTCCAGTGAGTGTGAGTAGGAGCTTTGATCTGTCTCCTCCCTTACGGCCCTTTATTTATATATTAGGGGAGCTCCCTTCCGTGTTCGTTCTAAATAAGCCAATTCTATCCATTTATTAGAGTTTGAAAGTCCCTGATCCTGAGGACATAAGATTTTATCCTGCCTTTGCATGCTAAATCTACCCAAACCTACCTACATTCACCTCCATCTATAGGTCCAACTCAATCAATGTTTGCTTTTGCCCGCTTTACCAATTTCTTTATTTCCCATTTAGTCATCTTTTACCTACACTTTGTTTGATTCATCCACTTATGTGCTTGGTATTGCTAGTTTTGTTGTTGCTCCACATTATATCAAACACCTACTTTATAGCTAATAGGTCATCCCTCCAATACTTTATAGCTAATAATTTCCATCCCACTCCACTAGCTTCCAATTCCTCTGATTCAGCTATTTGAGAATATGCCTATTTCCAAATAGTTTATTTAATGCATGGTCTTACCGATACTTTTCAATTGGTTTATAGTGAATAACTGGATCTGCTGGAATAGGATCTGGTTCTTCTCATCAACCAGAACCATATCCTATTCCAACAGATCTAAAAATGGAGTCCTTCATGTACGAATAAGACTCCCCCTCTTTGGCGTTTCTAAGGTGGTTCAGACAAAAACAAGGTCAATGGTAGCTGGAGGAAAGTACATCTATCTTGATCTTTGAATTGGCTAACTAGTGGGTTTTGGGGGGGGCTTCTTCCTCTATCTTACTAGGTAAAATACATTCATGCCGCCCCAGGATCAAATTGACTGCATGCCAAATGTCTATCTTTGGAAAATGGAAGAACGAATGTCTGTCTTCGGGAACTGAATTTTTCTATTCGGTAACTGACAAAATACTGAGCTAGACCAGTTAGACAATGACGAGTCTTAAGGGTAGGGAAAAAAATGACACTAGTTTGGTCGCCTAGTTTGGTCACTAAGAAACAATCCCAGTTTACCTGCCTAAAGAAGGGAAATCGGTCCATGGCTCACTTTGAAGGGGGAAATGATGACCCTGACTGGCACTCGAAAGCTCCAAATAGTAAAATAATACAGATTCGAGCTCTAGAGAAAACCGTATCTGACCCAGGCTTACTTCATTGAGAATCTTTTCAACCGTTATAGTCTTATAGACAGTCTCTGTAAGTTACCGACAGTGATGGTAATGGAGCCCTGCCTTCTTTATATTTCTAGTTCGATGCACCTTATTGGTGAATCTGTCCTGCAGGTATACGGATCAGTCGACAGTGGGGCTTAGGGGGGTTTTGGATAAATAACTTGTGAAAAGTAGGTGAATCCTCTTCACTTTCCTATCAAAACCATCAAATGATGTCTCCCTATTTTTTCATCTATTAAATCCCCATTTCACTAACTAACTCTATATTATATATGAGTCATAGTGAGGTTGCTTTCCACATGCCTTCTAAATAAAGGAAGGAGTCATCATAATATTGATCCCCGCCCTTTTATATAGAGTGGGTGCCTGTCCCTCGACGAGCAAAGAATTTTGTGACTTTTCCTGTTATATATGTTCTTGTCCCTGTCATTTCTATCCCATGGGTTCCTGTCCCTATAATTTTTATTGGTGCATGTTATTTCTATCGGTGCTGGATCCTGGGCTCCGATTAGTGTTGGTGACTTGGCTCCGGTCATTATGTGTTGCTGGCCTTGGCTCCGATTAGATTTGTTAGGTGTTCCGGTCAGGTTCTATGGTGTCGGTTCCTGATTCTTGTCATTTTTTCTCGTGTTCCTGTCATGTTATATACGTATATATGCCTTTTGATCAGAAGGAAATTATTATATAAAAACTAGTCACGACTACTTGTCAGGGCTACTCGGCTAGTCAAGAATTTATTTAAGATATATAATGAAAATTTTGTAGGGCTTCCTAATGATTTCCCTAAACCTGTGTATACTACTTTATATATATATGAGAAATTATTTTCTCAATCAAAAGGGGCGAGGGGGGAGAGAACCGACCCGCTTGAAAAGACGATCGAGATATCTTTAGGCTCGTACCTTGCCCCTTTTGGCGGCGAGACCAAAGGGAGAGGGGAATTTACCATCGACAAGGCAGGTTCTTAGAGGATAATTTACCAAGTAAGGCCAGGTTCTTAGGAAGATTTTCCCATCAACACGTAAGGACAGGTTCACAAAGGATAATTTACCAATCGTTTGCTCAGTTCAATGATCAATGAAGCATTCAAATGCTACCTTTCATTAGTCAATTTCCCATCCGCCCAAGAAATATCAACTATCCCAGCTAGCCATGAGTAAACAAACGCCACCCTATCACTCGTGAAATTCATAGTTTCAATTTCTAAGTTCAACGAATTAAGCATTCTCACAACGTCACCTCACCCATCAGATGGATGAGCGACTTCGTTCCTTTTTTCTAGCTAATTTCCCATATTGATAGGTATGATATGATGATAGCCCGGATTTGGGGACCATATATTCGTATATAAAGTACCTTGTCGCTTCAAGGCTGCCAGAAGGAAGGGTTTAAGTAAGAACCAATTGCAGAACCAAAGTCTGTTCCACCATTTACTTAGTAAACGAAGTAAACTAAGCACTTTGTTACAACCACTTCTACCTCTGCTTACTGTGCTCTAGCAATTATCTTGTTTCTAATGCTACGAGTGGATTTGTCGTCGACTAGGAAGTTGGAACTCCATCTTGATATGTTGCTTATGCTGCTCTATCTGGATTAGGAATTGAAACTACTGCTTTTTCTTATTAATAAGAAATGATGGATTATGGCCAGGGTTCTTCAACGAGTGCTTAACCTGGTTATACACATGTCTTTCCTTCTAATGCCTCTGTTTTCAAAATCTCTATTACTGGAAACTCTACTACATACATGAGACTCTTTTATCGATGTCTCTGCTCACTTTGCTCCGTAATATGCCAGTACTTACCTGCTCCACTAATGGTCATCCCAGATCAATTGTTGATTTGGCTGCTACCTTTGTTCACAGATTCCAGGTAAATGTAAACGACTAGCTCACGCGGATTCAATTCATTGTTTTGGTTGGATGTGCACTCGACTTGGTCTGGTTAAATGTAGGGCTTCAGGTGAGCGCCATTCACCCATCCTTGGTTGAGGACACCATCCATCTGTGCAAGTTTCACAGCACCTATGGTTCTGACTTACGCAATTGTGGTTCTTAGAGCTGTAAATTCCAAGAAGGCCCCTGCTATTAAGGAAGAGGTGGAGAAGCTACTTAACACTGGCTTCATCTACTCTGTTGCCTTGACTGAATGGGTATCCAACCCTGTCTCATGAATAAAAAGAAAGGAACCATCCATGTGTGTATGGACTTTCGCGACATGAACAAGCTTGTCCTAAAGATAACTTCCCCATTCCTTTCATTGATCAAATTCTCGATGAGTGTGCGAGAAGCGAGATATTTTCTTTTATGGATGGATTTTCAGGGTATAACCAAATCCAGATCAAACTTGAGGACCAACACAAGACGACATTTATATGTCCTTGGGGTACTTTTGTATACCAGAAAATGCCTTTTGGCCTTAAAAACGCCAAAGAAACCTTCCAACGTGCCATGACTTTCGCTTTTCACGATCTCAAGCACATAGTCGAAGCCTACCTTGATGATCTTGCTGCTCACTCTCGCAAGAGAGTGGATCATGTTATACACCTTAGACTAAATTTTGAAATATGTCGTTACTATAGTATACGGTTAAACCCTCACAAATGCGTCTTTTGTGTTAAGTCTCGTCGTCTCTTAGGATTTTTAGTTTTTGAGACTGGGATCATGGTACTTAAGGTTGAGGCAATACTTTAGTTTCCTCCCCCGCGCACGATTAGACAACTTCAAGGTTTACAAGGTAAATCTAACTTTCTATGTCGGCTCATAGTGAATTACGCCAATATCACTAAGGGTTTCATGCGCCTCTTGAAGAAGGACACCCCTTTTATCTAGGATGAGCGAGTCCAGGAGTCTTTCGACGCCTTGAAGAAAGCCTTGGTATCGACCCCTCTGCTGAAGTCCCTTGATTACAGTAGAGATTACTTGATGTATATTGTTGCGTCTGAAGAGATGATTGGTATGGTTCTAGTTTAGGAAGATGATGAACTCCATGAGCACGTCATCTACTATATTAGTCGAAATTTAGTCGGTCCTGAGCTTAATTACTCTCACGTTGAAAAGCTATCTTTGGATGTCATTCACGTAGTCCAACGTTTACATAACTATATATTTCTTTGTAAGACTATTGTGGTTGTTGATGTCAATCCATTTCAATATATCCTTACCAGGCGTATCATATCGGGGAAATATAATAAATGGATTGTCATCTTACAAGAGATCGATCTCGACTTTGCTTCGGCCAAGTCCAAGAAATCTCTAGTTTTTGTAGATTTAATATCTGATTTTCCACGATTAGATGAGGATGTTATCCATGGTGATTCGTTTGCGGACGAACACATTTTCCTTGTTTCGTCGTCCGTGTTAATATTATGGTAGTTGCGGGAGGTATTTACCTCCACGTGTGAACCTGACGAGAATAGAAGACTCTGGAAAGCAAGAGAAAACCCTAATGAGTTGGATAATAACCCTAGAAGTCTTG